>DF359103.1:0-13893 GCA_000787875.1 Solanum virginianum
ACTTAAAAGTAAATTTAGACAAGTTATGATCGAACCAAATCTCTATCTCAACTCATATTAACATTCTTAATTTCAAACCAATCAACTTATTAACACTCCTACTTGTAATACTTGCAAAAAAAAAAAAAAAAAAACTTTTTGGGTCCATGTGAGGGGCCATAAATAAAGGTTTTAGAAACTTAATACTAGAGTAGGGCTCTCTTGCTTTTCCAGAGAAGAAAATTATTTCTACTGTTTCAAAAATAATGATATTGCTTGATTTGGCTTGAAGTTTTAAGAAAAAAAAACTCAACCATATGATTTTAAATTAAAGTAAATATTGAATATATCAAAATGTTCTTTAATTTTATGGTCTTAAATATGTCATATGAAAAATTAAAATTAAAATTTTGTCAAAAAAAATGAATCATTCTTTTCTAAATAGATCAAAAAAAAGGAACATCATTTGTTTTTTTAAATGAATGGATTGGTGCACTTAGCATAAAATTATGTATGATTAATATAATGTGTGATTGCTCTTGTTCTCTCTATGCATTATGAATACAACATTTGATTAATCATTTTGATTTTTTCATTTATGTATAATTTATGCACTGTTATCATTTTATGTATGATAAAATATCAAGTAGCAGTATTCACAGTTTGTCAAGATTTACCTGTATTATTACTCGATATTCTATATGACAATAATATATCGAATGATTACACTAAATATATGATTATCGTATAAACTATCAAGTTGTACGGTTAAAATCTTAGATAAATTGTGAATGTTGCTATTTAAATAAATGAACGTTAATTAGTTCAATAAAAAAAAATTGACATGAGAGGACTAGTTTGACGAAGAATCCACGAAATTAAAGAAATTAATAGGTTAAGATATGTAGCCTTATATAACCCGACACCTTTCAATAAACTAAAGAGAAAAAAAGTAAAGTTAATTCCTTAAATAATTCTTAATCCGTGGACCAAACGAGTCAACTAACTCCCATATGCTTCAATCTTCTTTCCTATTATTTGCATAATGGTGATATTCGAATCAGATTATGTGCATCTTAATTAAATTCCTGTAATATTAGCTATGTACTTTTTATCGGTAACAAATATCAGATAATTATTCTATTCATTAAGATTAGACATACAAAAGAATCACATAATATTTTTGTTTCATTAAAATTTACTCCCTTCGTTTGACTTGATTTGACTTGGCATGAAGACACTGGGTTTAAGAAAATAAAGAAAAATTTTTAATTATGTGATTCTTAATTAAAGTTATGTCAAATTTATCAAAATATCATTTAATCTTGTGGCTTTAAACATGCCATATGGAAATCTGAAATTAAAATATTGTTCAAAAAAAGAAACGAGGTCATTTTTTTAAAAAAACAGACTAAAAAACAAAGTTTATTCTTTTTTAAATTGAGGGGAAAAATTTATTTTTATTTTAAACCAATGTGGAGAGACATACTTTTATCATCAACAATGAACCTAAGTAGAAGCATCTTCAAACCCTAGGGAAAAGTTGCATTATCACTTGGGAAAGCGCAATATTATCACCCCAAAAAAGATGGGGTAAAGGCAAAGCAAACTAGAAGAAAGAAAATCATACAAATCACAAAGGTGCAAAATAAAGTTATAATAAACAATCATATATACACACACATCCCTGTTGGTATCTTTCATAGTATCATATACAATCTTCATTTTTGGTGATAAATTCAACTATATCACTCAACTCTTCTCAAACTTAGTCAAAAAGGAGGGGAAAATATTGACACTTTGAAGAACTTTTCTTTTTCCTACCAAAGAACTTGGACTGACCACAAAATTATTAAGGCATGGCCAGTGGAACACGTAGCTCCCTTAGAAATTGGAAGGAAATAGCAGCCAAAAAGGCCAAACTTTTCATTATTTTTTAGAAAGTAATGTTAATTTTGCTACTAGTAATTATTTCATGCATGAAACTAAAACAACAACCCTTATGTATATGAATAAATATATGAACAATATCAATATTTTAACAAATAATATATGGACAACACAATCCAAAAGTAAAGACTAATTAATCCATTTGATTTAAATCCTGAATCTACCTCAATTTCTTTTATATAATTAAAGACGAACAAAGCTTGAATTTTAACTATATGGATTATGGATTTCTAGATAATGATGTCAAATACTAATTATAATTGGGTATTGAATGGGGTGATCCGGTTCGAGACAATCGCGGCCACAGGGATACTATCAGCGAATTAATAGCGATAATAAGTCTGAATCAAGGAAAATTTCAATTCATACTTGAATCCTACTTACTAGCTCACCGAAAACTAGGCTGATTTTCCATAACGAATAGGCTGACTCTATCTCTCAATTACCTATGATGTGCTCGAGAAGGTCCCTCAGTCCTTCAATAGCATCGCGAGGTGCATTTAGTCGTCTAACATGAGATAAGGATTGTTTGCCACTCAATGATATGCCACCTTTCGCTATTTAATATTTGTACATCTTTAATGTATTCTTAATACAAATATTTTTTTTTTAGCAAAAGTCACTAAATTTGATTGAACCTGTAACTGAATTTCTACCTCCATCTAGGATACTGAAACTTGTCCTAATATATATTAAATTTGTAATTGTATTTATCCACAGGTTAGTAACTGAATTAGCTAATACTTGTACAGATTTTATACTAAAATTTTTATATTAATTATTTTATTCCTATAAAAAATAAAATTATATTTGAAATTATAATCTTCGTGAACATATAGGCATGATTGCTACCTAGTTGGTCTTTGTCTTCCTCTTTAATTATTATACCAGCTTTTTCTTTCTTTTTCTCTTTGGACTGAGGGAAAATGTTAGTGATTTATTAAATAAGAAAATCATGGGAAATCTCCTTGTGCATTGCATGCATATATATTCATTTCATTTTCATATCTATGTAATATTAAGAGGAAATACAATGTATAAACCTGTTTTAGAAAGATTAATCTTCCACTCAAGCACTTAAAATCATATACATTTTGGTATATATACTTGATTATTAGTGGCACGATTTAATTAATTTCTAACTTTATATTAAAGTTTAAGCTGTTTTGTTTACATGATAACTTTTGAACATTCTAATTAATTAAATTTCAAACTTATCGTAACTTTTATAATAAAACAAAATACTTTTGTGTAACAATATAAAGTTTTATCACTAAGAAATTTCAGTGTCAAAACCCCAAAAGGGGTAAAAACATGTTACACTTATAAATTACTACTTTTGGTATTAAAAGAATACTAAGGTGAAAAATGTCCAAGATCCAATAAAACACTCCAATGTGTGCTCTTACCTGTCGACTAAAGCATGAATAATATAATACGGAGATGAATTTATATTTTGACATTAAATAGTTCTACAGTTAAAATAAAGACATAAAATTTAACGTCAATAAATAATGACTTAAAATTAATTCGTTAATCTTTCACTATGTTATATATCAATTATTATTTTTCATTTTTGGGGACAAAATTATAATTTTTTCATTAATCTGTCATTATTTAGCAACAGAAAATGGTCCATCGCCATTCCTTTTTATTTTGTAGAGTATTGATTTGAATTCTAATACTATGATAAAAAATGAACCTCGAACGAGAATAGTTCAAATCATATTATAATTAGAAAAAAAAATGTCATGACATGTTTAAAGCATAAGTTCTAAAGGTATATATATGCTAAAGAGAATTCCTTTTTTCTTAATTATCGTAGTCGATGATGCGTAAATACAGTCATATAAATCATAACTGAAAAAACACTTTTCTCTCTCTTTTTTACTCGATTTGATCTATCATAATTTAAGAATACATTTCAAATTACGTACTTAATTAAACTCTACCAAATAACATGTGGTGTCCCGTTCAATGGAGATATTTCAACTATGGTATATTTTATATTGAAGAATTTTCCACCATATTCTTTACACGTTGTTATGAGTATAACAAGCAGGGAAGAATAATTAATATTCTGTTTTAGGGAATAATACATGCATAATTGTTTTCTTAATTTGATTTTTCCACATGTAAATTAAGTTAAAATTATGATAAGAAGTATACTGAGGAAAATTAAAGAAGATGTCACCACCATAAGTTTAGATAAGCTGTTGAGTGTTGGCAAGTATTTAACATGCACCAAGTGCTTATATTCCTCATCTATAGTCTATTTTTGAAGTCCTTGTCAATTATTTGGTATGAGCCCAGTTACTTTTTTACTTATGAAATATCGTGACACAACATATTAAAATATTTAATTGATAACCAAATTAATAAACTTAACTTTTTCATCAATTGTCAATTTACGTACATACTATATTCTTTGTAAGGACCATGCAATTGAAAGAATCAAAATTAATTAAATATATCCACATATTAAAGTTGTGGCTGCATTTAGCACCCGTTGTTGAATCTTGATCGTTTCGTTAGAATTGTGTTAAAGAAAAAAGAGAAGATATTAATCAAAGTTGGATTTCAGTATTCATATATTATGGGTGTAGAGTTCACGGTGTAAAATAAGTTTTCGACTTAATTCATACCATAAAAGCTAATTTAAAAAGAAGAAGAATTATCCAAGATGTATAATGTGTAGAGAGATCTTTTTACAATCGGATAGGGGCGGAACCACTTTTAGGTTAGGGGGTTAATTCATTCTATACTATTTATATATGATTAAAATAGTTTTTATGTATATGATGTTGAACCCCCATCAACAAGTTCATGTGTCTACTTCTACAAATTTTGAATTCCTTAATTAAAATTTTGACTCTGTCACTAACCCCACACTACTATAACCACGCCACCTCCCATAGTATTTATATAGAATATTATACTAAATATTTCAGGATAATATTTTTTTATACTTAATTAAAAAAAGCAAGAAACTTAACTTATTTTTGTGAAATACATTCTTCTCCCTACCGAACACATACACCCTAAGACTGACTAATTTTACTTTACATCTTTTTCGGTCTTAAATTGAGTATTCTATTTTGTTTTTGCCTAAGTTAATTTTCAATGAAAAGAATTTAAATGTTCAAAAGGTGAAAAATTGTGTGACTTTTTTTTTCTTTTTTATTTTGAGTTTAAGTTGTATGCATGATAAGGATATATATATCGATGTCCTTAATTTTTAACTAAGCACATGTGTAATACTTGACAACTTGCTCATAATCTTCAACTACGTGCTCATGATCTTGCACAAGTCAATCTAAAACTAAAAAGCTATGAGAATGGTAGAAAATGAAAAATTGTGTTGTAGAGAACTTTGATTGATTTTGTTTGTATGATTTTACAAATGAATGTTCATTTATTTATATTACTTACTTTGGGACTAATACATAAATAATAACTACTGAGATTAAACTAGTTCCTACATATCTAAAATATTCCAATGATCTTTCATGTAAATTTATAATATTCTACGATATATTATGAAAAGTCACCACATTTCTTTAGAATAATGTTCCTGTAGGAACTAATCTACTTTCCTATATATATAAATTTTTACATAGACAACTTTATGCCACGTGACATTTAAATGGCATAATGATGTAGCGAATCATCACAAAGAAAAAAAAAATTAGCGATTTATAATCCATAGTGAAGAATATTCCAAAACTATATATAGGTGTAACAAAGTAAATGAATTTGTGAAGTAACTTAAAAGAGGTTTATAATCCACAGTGAAGAATATTCCAATGTAAGGACAAACAGTTAACTGCCTGAAAAACGACATGTGTTTCTACTTATGTCCACTAAAGAGTCCCATAAAAATAGTTAAGCATCTAAGTATTTACCATCAAACATTATGATAAAGTGATATGTATTTTTTTTAATTATCAAATTTTGAATATAAATATTTTTTATGAGTTACTTTTGGGAGAGTAAAATTTTCAATGCAATTTACATAATATTTTTTTCTTTTTGGTCCGACCCAAAAAAATGTCACTTTATTCTAATTGGTGATTATTTATCTTTAAAATTTACTTTTTACTCTTAATGAAATGATTCCCAACTATACAAATATTTAAGAATGATTTTAGATTACAAAGTTTCAAAGTCTTATTTTTTTCTTTAAACACCGTATCAAGTCAAAAAGAGCCACGGAGGAAGGGAGTAATAAATTTATAAAAAGGTTACGAAATTAGTTGACTCAATTCTTTAGGCATGACTTCATTTTCTTATCGCCAAAGCATTCAGAAAGAAAAAAGAAAAAAGAAACTGAAAAAGTAAAGGACAATGGTGATGACTTGATGCTATGTGTTTGTTGTAGTACATATAGAAAATCTTCCATTTGCATGTACGATGATTTTGTTGCCTAATTTGTTAAAGATTTTGTGACATGGTTTTTGGGTAAAACATAAGAAAGTTAAAATTTAATAATAATGGTGAAAAGCTGCCGTCTTTCTCTTTCACATTTGAATCAAATCTATGTATTATAGGAGTAGAAAAAGTAAAGCTAATCTTATTGTCCATGTGTTAGAAAAAGAACGGGAGAATATATGACCTTAATTAACCTGAATCATATGCAATTAATTGTCTTTACAACAACAATAATAACATACTCGATTTTCACATATGTGTGATTTGATATAAATAAAGTGCATGTATACATATTTTGTTTTTATTTTATATATTTGAAGAAGTTGTTCTTGATTGATCCTCGACTTGATTAAAATATTTTAAAGTATTTTTTAAGAAATAATATAAAAATGAAAATAGTAGCAACCATGAAAAAATGGGATATGAAAAATCGTATACAATATATGAAAAATATTGTGATAATCGAAGCACAAAGAAGTAATATTTAATTTATTTGTCTTACTCTCTTTTTTTTGGTAAACAATTTTTTTGTCTCTGCTAATGGTCATTAATATTTAATTCGTTATTTCCTTGTTAACCTGTTTGTAAATGTCTTGTTGTAAACTTGTGATCGACATTATTAAATCTAATTCGGTTCTTGAGAATAGTTTAAGCTAATACCGTTTTGACATACATTAATTAGTAGAAAGTAGACTGAAAAAGAAGGATATATAAAATTAAAGCTAATATGAGAAGTACGGGTTCAACAGAATTGACTCAATAGAAATTCACTGACTATGTACATCTAATTGAATTTAGCACACATAAATTTTAAATTATATTAAAGATTTATAAATTTCAAATTTTAAATCTGCTCGACTGAAAAAAAAAAACACGTGAAAGCACTGAAATTAAGGCGGAAGAAGAGACTAATTAGGAGAAAAGGACGCTTTCAATCCCAACAAAATGGTGAAAGAGATAAACATCTCCATCACACCACCAGAACAGAAGTACTAAATTATACTAGGAAGCATAGCTAAAATATCTAAAGTATCCTTCGACTAGAAAGCAGATATGTCGTTCAACACCTGCTAGTTAGACAAAAAATAAAAAAATAATGAGCTGCTTTAGTTACATGCATCTTATGTACTTTTGTCTTTGTTAAGGTTTGGAGTTTGAGAATGTGCATGCACCAGTCGTCATATATTTAATTCTAGCTTATATGGAATTGATTTAAGATAATATAAAAATCATAATCAAATAGTATTATTAATAATTATTTTGTTTAAGTGGAAAGCACAAGTTTTATGCCTGTAGATAAAGAACAGTCAATTAAAGCCAACTTTTGTGGGCAGGCTCTCATCCTCGAATTAAGTGTTCGATTCTCAGTTCTGTATAAATTAATTCAAAAGTACTAATCAATTTTTTAAAGAAACTGAAAATGTTAAAGCCAAATTTTGTGGTATATTTCACCCTTGATTATTAATATTTAATAGTTAATAAATAAACAATAAACATATTCTCATTATGTAAACATAACTAATTAGAAGAATTCTATTGGAAATTGACTTTTCAAAAATGTTTCCAACGAACCATATATCAAAAATCCCTTAACAATAAACTTATTCAATTGACCCCTTTTCGATAGTAATATGATTCACTCTCTAATATTCTTGAAATTGCTATATGATTATTGCCATTTATAATCGCAGGAACAATTAAAAAAAAAAAAGACGAGTAAGGCTAGCTAGCTAGGTTAAGTTAACGTGGGTAGTGTTAGAAGATAATTAGAAAATTTACATAAATAGTGGTCCATCAAAATAATAGTCAATAAATATATTTTTTTCATAATACTACATTTTGATACAAAGTAATGTGTGTCCATTTATAGAATTAGCTATAAAATTTGTCGGTAATCCCTAACTAATCTATTGCTAAAAAGTATCTAGCTAATTGAATTTTCTTATAATTTGTTCCTAATTTCTGTTTTTCAATTGTGAAAAATAATAATATTTTGATTAGTTTACATATATATGTGTCACTTTGTAACTTTGTCACAAGAAAAGGGACTTTTACATTAAAGCTTTATGCATGGATGCAAAATCTGGTATATAACTAACCAACACTTTCATATCCAAGAGCAAAAATAAAGCACAAAAATGGATAAAAGAAGAAAGCATATCTATACACTACCGTATTTACATAATAATGAAATTACAACCTTAACTTTAATTTTACAATGCCTTTAATTTCCACTTAACCTTAAAAAGCTTAATTATAAATCCAAACTAAAAACATAAAAAAAATAAATATAGATGGCATACGTGCTAGACCTAAGGCTTTGTTTGGATAGGCGAAAAGACGAAAATATTTTCAAGAATATTGACACATAAACTATGAGACTATTTACGCCTTCTCAAACATAGCCTTAACCAAACTACTTAATTGTCAAGATTACCCTCATCCAAAATCCATAATACCCCATGCAAAATGGACCACTTGTTCCAATATTCCCCCTCATGCATGCATATTAGAGAGCAATATAAAGAAAAGAAGAAAGGAGGGGGCAATTTTGGAATTCTTCATAAATGACCGTGACGATGATTTAATTCTTTTTTTTTTACGTAAATAGTAATGAAGATCATTAATGGAGCTGCATGGGATTCAAGATTTGGCATAAACCGGCTAATCGTTGTTGAAGAACAATTTTTTCAAGTATAAGCCGGTTCGTTTCACTTTGAGCCGCTTGACAATGATGAGTGGCTATGCATAACCGGTTCTTTAACTGGCGGTTCTCGACTTTTAGCCGGTTTACTTGTTCCGTCATGTTATCTAAGTGCTTTTTCTTTCGAAATCTAGACCGCCGAGCGGATTCACGGTTCGATTTCTTTCTTCGCCACTTCTTTTCTTCTAACGAAAAGACCGACCGGTTTGTTTCTGAACCGGACGTGGACTGAACCGGGAGTTCATTTTGTAAAAGAGATAATATTTCATGGATATCACTAGGTGAAAGAATATCTTCAAGAACCGGGAGATGGTAGTGAACCGGATCTTCATACATCATGATAATAGATTTTTTGAAAGTGAACCGGAGTGAGAAAGGAAGGAGAAAAGGGAAGAATTAAGGTCCAAATGAAGGGTATTTATAATATTTTTGGAGGGGCAGAAGAATTACATGTGGGATCCACTTAAGATTGCACTTTGCAAAAAGTGTGAAGGGCATTTTTGTCCATTAAAAAGTTACTCACATTTCTTTTGTATAATTTTAATTAATTAATTATATGAGAGGGTATTCTTTAACTTTTATTTGTTTAGTTATTTATCTATTTATTTTGTTATACCTTTTTCTTAAGATAGGCTTTTCTTTTTTGTTATAAACTTTTACTTTTCATATTTTCTCTTAGTGTCATAATTAGTGGTTAGGTGATGTCGCATGCATGGTGGAGCCTTTGTAAATATTTAATAATTTTCACTTAAATTTTATATTTATATTTTTAAAAAAATTGCCAAGTAAAACTACTTATAATTCAAACTTTATAAATTAACTAAATTCTGAGTATTATAAATAATTAATGCAATAGGCCATAGGGATGCCGACATGGTGAAGTTTTGAACCCGTCTATTGTGGAAATTTGTACTTCCAAAATATCCCCTTTTAATTATTCCTTTAATAATAGAGGAATTTTCGTATATAGTTACTCAAAAATATTTTAATTATATTTTATAGCTATATTTTGGGTAATTATATTTCCTAAATATAGTAATAGTAACGTTTGTATAATTCGCGCTTATACGTTTGTATAATTCGCTATACAATTCATCGTTTTTATATAGCGTTTATACATTTTGCTATATAATTAGTGCACAATGTTTGTATATTTCGGTATACAATTTGATTTGCATACAATTTTTGTATAATTGCGCACAATATTTGAGTAAATTATAAATGTTAATCAGTGAATTAAAGTGTTGTAGGTACATATAGAGGGGTCTGCTTGAGATTATATACGTGTAGAATATTCTGTTTCATTCCTTTTTTTCCTCCCTTCTTTTTGGACTACGAATCAAAAGGTAATTATAGTCATCCCACATTGTTGGTACTTTGTCTTCCTCCACTACGATTGACGGTAATTGGTATGTTATATCATTCACTATTACTAGATTTAATATACATATTTTGATTATATATATATATATATATAAGAGGGGTGTATTTAAACTTAGTTCGTCAAGTTGAGAGGTGTTTTTAAGCCACGTGTAGCGCGTGAATAACACATTTTTGTGTGTGAAACATGAGGGGTGTATTTTCACCAAGTTGAGGGGTGTTTTTAAGTCTATCAATAGTGTAGGAACGAAACTAATAATTCGTGTTAAGTTCGAAGATATAATTAGTACTTCTCTCCTATAGTATAAAAATTTGATAGTACTAAAAAATTATGAATTTTCTATGTGACAATCTGATAGAAGTGAAAGCTTAGAATGATTGAAAAAAAATGCTATCAATAATCATCTAGAGAGGTGTTTACTCAAATATAGAATGAAAAAAGACGAAGATAGTATAAGACTTAAATTTTTAGTCTCGCCTAAATAGATACATCCAATTATCGTTGCATTTTATGGTATTGTGAACATTATTTTATACATGTATGCTTAAGTTTTTTTTTTTTTTTTAAAGAATATATCACTATCATATACAATATAATCGAAGAAGAAAAACATAAATTCATGTGAAAACCTTCTGGATGGATCGTTGCACCCCTCCTCAAGTTTTTTATTTAAGTGAAAAAGTAGTGCCTCATATCTATACAAAATCACTTTAAATAATCAAATTTAAGTAAAAATTTATTATAAGAATATGTAATAATCAATCATAATAATAGTATGGGTAGAGGAAGCAAATAATTCATTCAATAAAATTAAAAACACTTCACAACAATTAGTGTATAATGTCTATATCAATAGTAAATCTGAATCATTAAATGGTGAATTAGTTTAATTGACACAGGCTCTTGATTGGCTTTTCTACTATAATTTAAATATACTTTTGCGCTTTTATATTTTTTCTTTGTTTCCTCAAGTGAGTCTTTGACTAAATTACTCTGAAGTTATAGTGTACAATTTACTATTTTTATTTATTCTTGAGCACAGATTGTTGTGATGGTTTGGACACGTGCAGAGAAAGAGTATCGATGCTCCTGTTAGGAGGTGCGAGAGGTTGGTTTTAGGAGTTACATAGAGGGATAGAGGTAGACCGAAGAAGTACTGGGGGGAGGTGATTAGACATGATATGACGTAACTTAATCTTACTGCAGACATGACCCTAGATAGGAAGAAGTGGAGGTCACGAATTAGAATAGTAGGATAATTGGTTAGGAGGGTTAGGTAGTCACGGGGCCTAATAGGGTTGAGTAGTAGTGTTTTCTTTCTAGCATGTATTGTCATTATTTTGTTGTTTATGTGCTAATTGTATTATATTTTCGTCTTGTTATGTGTTTTTTTTTAATTCTGGTCATATCTAGTCCTTTCTGCGTATAGGTTTTGAGATGAGGGTTCCCAGGAAACAGCCTCTCTACTTAGGTAGTGATAAGGTCAGCATACATTCTACTCTCCCCAGACCCCACATGTGAGATTTCACTGGATATGTTGTTGTTGTATTTATTCTTGAGCACCAACTATAATAAGTTCCTATTGTTTCAATTTTTAAATATTATTTTCATAAAAAATTTTTGATATCTACTATGCAATATATACTGTCTTTTCAACTATTTCTTAAAATATAAAATTACAAATCCAATTGCTAAAAAGAAAGGTACAACAAATCAATTTTGATACAATCTCATGAACAAAGAGCTTTCAAATCTTTAAAAAGTAAATATAGATGAAAAAATTTTCTTTTCTCTCTTTTTGCAGCACAAAAGAGTTATCGTTCTTCATTAAAATTTTGACTTTAGACTTCAAACAATATTGAGCCGCCCTAGATAAAAAAAAGAAAGTATTTAAAGTAAGAAAATCATCATATATACATAGAAAATTTTGGGAGGACAGTTGGACCCTTAGGGCTAGGTAGGCAGTTGATGGTGATGGAACCTTAATTAGCAATATACTTTTTTCACTGTAGTGGGGTTGTTTTGTTAAAATTAGTTTTTTTTAAAAATAGAAAAGATTAGCTTAATGACTAAGGATCAAACCCAAAAAAATAATTTCAACTTGCTTGCAGTCTTTCGTGTGTAAATTTCCCTTTTTAATATTTTTAAAGAAAGAAATGAGATTAGAGAATTAAGAAATTAAAGTAGAGTATAGTCAGTCAATGCCTGCCTTGTTCATGTGCTAATTCAGTAGACAATAGTAAAGTTATTACTGGTTAATTTTGGACACCCATGTGCCTTGTTCTTTTTAAGGTTTTTATTTATTTATTTTTAATTTATAAAATTTTAATCTTTCTGTCCTCTGGAGGTTTGAAAAGCCTACTATTTTTGGTATAAGTTACTTTCCTATTTAATCCTGTAGCATGGTTCATTTCATTTTTAAGTTTAAAAAAGCGCTAAAGAAAGAAAAAGTCATTGAAATGTGGTTTTTGGTAATCGTAGGAAATAATTTGCCTTATTTTAGGATTATAAATTTTAATAAACTTATTTATAAATATATATTTTGAAGTGACCTTAAAATGTAACTTTTTTTTTATTGACAATATATAAAACTTGAATTCGTTATTGCGTTATATTCTTGAAAGTTGGATTATTAACAATAAATAAAATAAATGTGTGGCCTTTTGGTTATTTTCTTTATTAGAATTTAGAGTTAAAGAATTGAAGGAGGCATATGAAACTATTATTGTACAGCGGGTACTCTTACTATCCCAAGTATATAGATTCTCATGATTCATGACACGTGAAGGTGTGACTTAGTGATTAACGTATTTTGAGGAAAGGCATGGGCCGAAAAAACTCAATAACTGGCCTTTTGGTTATTGTCTTTATTAGAATTTAGAGTTAAGGAATTGAAGGAGGCTTATGAAACTATTATTGTACAGTGGGTACTCTTACTATCCCAAGTATATAGATTCTCATGATTCATGACACGTGAAGGTGTGACTTAATGATTAACGTATTTTGAGGAAAGGCATGGGCCGAAAAATCTCAATAATTGGCCTTTTGGTTATTGTCTTTATTAGAATTTAGAGTTGGGGAATTGAAGGAGGCTTATGAAACTATTACTGTACAGCGGGTACTCTTACTATCCCAAGTATATAGATTCTCGTGATTCATGACACGTGAAGGTGTGACTTAGTGATCAACGTATTTTGAAGAAAGGCATGGGCCGAAAAATCTCAATAACTCAGCTGGTTGTCTACCTAAACTTTTACTTTATTGATGAGAGTTCGATTCTCACCTTATTTTCTCCCATCTATATACTCAAGGCTCGATATAAACAACGGGGGAGGCTGGTAAGTTCTTAATAATAGCCTGTTTGGCCAAGCTTATTTCTCCCCAAAAGTACTTATTTTTTTCAATAAGTACTTATTTAAAAAAAGGTGAGGTGTTTGGCCAAGCTTTT
>DF359103.1:14093-34387 GCA_000787875.1 Solanum virginianum
TTATTCGTAATTTGACGTTTAAAAGTGCTTTTTGAAAATCTTGGCCAAACACAAATTAATGTACAAAAGTGCTTTTTAGATTGATTCGGCCAAACACAAATTGCTTTTCACCAAAAGTACTTTTTCGAAAAGTACTTTTAAAAAAAGTACTTTTCCAAATAAGCAGATTTTATAAGCTTGGCCAAATAGGCTATAAGCCTTATCTGAATTAGTGAGGGTGTGCGCAAACTGATTCGCACGCCACCGAATAAAAGAAGAGATTCTCCCCATTGATGAATGCTAAAATCATATTTGTCTATATTCTTTCATCACTACTCTTAAAACATATAGTATTAATTGTTCATTATTCCTCTTGTGGAGAACACGTTCCTATTGTGGCTGTCTAATTGCTACATGATAAAGCTGTTCTAAACATAAAAATGTCTTGATCCTATGTGGTTAATTGATTCCTCAATCAATAACAAGTTTATAATAATGTTGTCGACAAAAGGAGAGTTTGTCTTTGCATGTTAGATTGCATTAGCACTAAGTTAAAGAGAGCATAACAAATGATTAATTAAGTTTAATTTAAACTATTATTAAATTAAAGAATATTCCCCATACCCAAGTCAGTTTTTCTAGTTGTGGAAGTTCAGGTAGTTTTCTTTGTTGGCAGTTATTTCCTGTTTTGTCCATGTTATAAAAAAATACCATCTCTGTCTTTTTATGTGACACTCTTTCCTTTTTTATTTGTCCCAAAAAGAATGTCACCTTACTTTGATTGAAAATAATTTAACCTTAAAATATTTTTTTTACCCTTAATGAAATGATTCTCAATCATAAAAATATCTTAGAATAATTTTAAAACACAAGTTTCAAAAATCTTACATTTCAAAAACTGTAGTATAAAATGGGAAAAAGGGCGAAAAAATACCCCCATGATGACTATTGTGGATACTAACATGCAGTTTCTGGCTTGGCTTTGTTATCGTCTTTCATTTTGTAGATAAAGTAAACACTGGCATTTGCCCCCATATACTCTCTTTCTTCCTCAATGGCTAGCTACCTACAAGTAGGTTCCATGTGATTAAGTACGGTAAAGTCATAAAGTAAGAGCTACCCTTTACTTCTCATGATCTTACTTTCTACTCTATTATATTATTACCTTGGACCAACTTGGAGACTCTATCAAGGGAGACAAGTCGACAGTACCTACACAATAAAACACCTAGTTTTTATTATGAAACTCTTCTCTAGCAAGAAAAAATATGTATCATAAAGTTACGAACGGTTAAAATTTGGGACATAGAGAGAATTGAATGAACAAGGCCGAGTTTGCAGCCAAGTTAGCAAGTAGCTGATGAAATAATCAAAGTAAAATACGAAATAGAGGTTCATCCTCAAATGGTGGACAGTCATAGTGGAACAAGTGTTTTACAACTCGAATCTGAATCATCTACTTTGTAGCGAAGGTATATCAAATTGGATGGTGAGATTGACTACCCAGAAATGGTAGAGTTTCGTTTACCAGAAAAAGAAATTTCTAATAGAAGAAAGAAAGCCAACTGACACAAACTACTAAATTTGAATAAGCAAAAAGATAAAAATAGAAAAAAATTACGCAATGAAAGTGTTTGTTTACAATGGCAAAGGAATCTTAAAATTATCTAAAGGAATCACAGAGTTTTCCAATCTTATATCAACTCCAACATACATGCTCTCAACTGTCAATAAGGGATCTTTATGCATTAATAGCCAATCCAATCTTCCATTGGTTTGGGCTTTTGTGCCTCCCAAATATAGATCCAGGTTATAGTTTTAGAACGGCAATCAATCAGTCAAACATGATACAAGACAAATAGACAAAGAAATGAGCATAATGAACCAACTAGATAGCAACTAACATGCCAATTCAACATATCTACTAACTCATGGGCAGAACCAGGATTTCAACTTTATGGATTTCTGAATTTTTAGAATGACTGGTTCAAGTGCTAACAACCGAGTTCTAAAATTTAATGTGTACATATTTAATGAATTTCTTAAGACAATACACAGTTTGAGCAAAAACTACTGGGTTCATCCAAAGTCATATCAGGACTTCTACCTCCACAACCCTGTAATGACTTGATGTGCATGGAAAGCAAATTAAACCTTGTGCAGGGATCGGGATTGGTGGCATCAACTTATATACATATTATCACCATTTTTTCTGTTTCATGATGGAACAGCCATCTCACCTTCGAGTAATGCTCTTTAGTCTTTCTCCGTCTCTGGAGGAAAACAAGTCCTATTACTCTATTCAGTTTGCTGAAGAGATTATATGGTCCTCCCTGGAACCCAAGAGATTCTTACAGATTAACAGGAGGACTTCCCTGAAATGGAAACAAGAAACTTTATTCAGAGGTCTGCTCGTGAAGAGAGCTCCAGTGAAAAAATAATTAAACAGGTTGATCTGAAGGAAATAACATTGTGCTAGTTGAAACAGCTCACCTTGAACAAAAGATCATGAGCAATATGTTCCCAAGGTAATGATATAGACATCAAGCAGCACTTTAAGGGGATCATTCCTTCATCTCGGGTAGCAGATGCAGCAGCGTATGCATGCTTTGCTGCCTCTGATGCAACTGATGCAGCTCGTCGTACAACTGCACCAAAGCTTAATCTTTTTTTAGAGTCATGATCTACGGAATTGGGGCTCAAGTCCTGCTTGCTTTGATCTGTACACAGATAGAAGTAAAAGCATTGAACGTTTACTTAGCAGAAAGTCCAAATAGATCAATCTATATTAGGGAGACCCTCATGCAGTACCCATTACAAAGGGCTGGAAGAAATTAAACTATTTAGTGCATTTGGTTGCTTCTAAAAAACGATTTTTCTTGAGCTGAGGATCTACAGGAAACAGCCTCTCTACCCCACTTGTGGGACCACACTGGGTATGTTGTTATTGTTGACACACTTGGCTGCAGCCAAAGTGAACAGTTACCATACGGACTTGTATCAAATCAAATCTTCTAGATCACACAGAAGACTGAATGGAATGACCAATTACAATGCACTAGAGTTGCAAGGATGTCATGCTTTCTTTTAGATTTTCAGAAAATATTTATCCCAATGAATCTAGATGGATTCCCTGTACAAGTTACTGGCACGTTCGAGTTTCTGAATCACTGAAGAAAATTGAGAAGATATAATAAGTTACACTTCAAGTAATAGACCAAATCACCAGCTTTATAAAAAGAAATCAAACAACATAATCTCACGAAGAGAGATCAAATTTTGTGGTACAGCATGATTAAGTAGCAACCGTTTTTCAGTTTACCTACAACACCAGACACAGCTACTTCAACTTCCCCACGTCCTCCAGGGCCTTTCATGTAGATCCTGTCAGTTTTCCCAACAGAATGAAGTGAGAGAAGGCTCCCAAATCCAGACCTTCCAGCTGTGAACATAAAAGGAGCCAACATTAGATTACCAGAACTCATTTCCACATGAAAATGCCAAAAAAGGGGACCAGGAAATCTCCCTGCAATCGAAATTTGATGATTTATCATATTAACTGTTTTACTTAAACACCAGCACTGCGGAGCTGTAGTTGTGATATCAATTCCTTAAATGATACTCCCTCATCCCTAATTCATGTGAGACTTACTCTACAATATTTGTTTAATTTGGATACATAAGCAAATAATTTCATTACAAGAAGATAACCAATAAGCTGGTGCAATGATTGCTGATAGAGCATCCATTCCACCAATTATATTATTTTATCCAACTTTTAAATGTCTCAAGAGGTTGAAAAACTTTTACAAATGGGATGAAAATATCGATGTGATATTTGATCCATCAAAAAACTTTTCAACTAGTACCAATTTTCATGGCAAAGAGAGGATCTAAGTTTGTACAGTCATATCATCCTTTGTGAAACAGAATATCTTTAATAAATCATATCATGATATAAAATTCTCACACTTCCAATAGTTCCCTGCCAGATTTACAGCACAGAAAACCTCATCTAAGTTGCTACACAGGACAGTTTGGACTAGAAACAAGTGCAATAGGAACATCCAAAGCGGAAAAATCTTGATGCTTTACCAGTTTCCGTTTAAAATTGATTTGGTAGTGTGACAGAGAAACAACAAACAATTATCGTATGATAATGAAAATCACATGTCGAAACAGCAATTTTACCGTCATATGCATCTCGGACCATTTGATAGCTAACAAAGCCTGAGAAGAGCGTAATCTAGAATCATATTAAAAACTGTCAGGACACCAAAAACTTCACAATTAAATTTTCATGAGAACTACAAGTATACGCTAAATACATAATAAACACAATATCTAACAAATGAGGACCTCAAAGTACATTGTCAGAAAGCTTGTGAACAAGAGAAAAAATAATCACATAACTCGTTCAAACATTTGATAAAGTAAAATATAAGTGCTTAATTTTAGCTGTGCACGTGAAGAAAAAAAAACTACTATAGAGAGTGGTTGGGATGACCAAATACATCATCCCTAAAAGAAAGTTTTAGGGAACCGAGAAGCCCACAGATAATTTTTGTTTTCTGATGAAGTGGATTGCCTTCATTAGTAGCATCAAGAAAAAGCGAAGTAGTTTTAAAATAGAACCAAAGAGAAAGAAACCCAGAGATGGTGTTTTCTTTTATCTCGTCTAGAAGAAACACATCACTGGGCTGCTGGGCTTCCCTTAAATTTTCCTTTAGGAGGCAGGTAAATAAATGAACACTTTTTGCATGATAAATAAAAATGCGTGTCAATTATATATATTCCATAACCCTCCATTTCTTCAACAAATAACAAAGTAGAATTCAGTGCTACCATTCACTTTTACGCCATGTCATTACAAACTAAAAGCACAAAGTGAAACTAGAATTATAAATACTATTCACTTCTAGAGAAAATCAATTCCTCAAACCTTTGAGGTTGGTGCTTTTCTAGAACTTGTATCACTCCTTGAAGAACCAGCAGGACTGCAGTCTTGTTGTATTCTCTCCCTTGGAAATGCAGCTCCATCATGGGCATTTAAAAGTACACAATAGCAGTGATCAACATCTGTCAAGACCTGAAGGAAACATAATTTGCAGTGCTTCTACAGTAGTTCTCACATTAAAAGTGAATAAGAAGTTTGCTCTAATCTATTTTTGTGTGAAGGTTAATTTAAGCGATCAACCAATCATCACACTTGTGCCCTTTCATGGAAGGCTGCCTTGGATTTCCATATTCTCCCATTTAATTGGGAGAAATCAACCTCGGACAAACTTTAAGCAACTGGCAACATTTGTTTTTTCCCAGAGATTAGTTGGGAAACACAAGAATGAATCTTCACTGCTCTTTCAGGGTGTCATCGTGGCAACTTCACATTGGATTAAGCTGGTATAGATCAGCAATCTCTATTCCATATCAAGGTACACTAACTAAAGGATTATCCAACCTATTGGCAATTCAAGCCTTAGAGAATTGGGGTCCATACTCCTTGATGTTTTCTTAATAAAATACAGAGTGAGAGACATTGACTAGAGTTTTGCAAAAGATTTTACAATTAGAGGTGGCAACTATAGAGCAGCCAAAAATAATTTGCAGGACTTTATGAGCATGAGGCTAAAATTGAGAGGTGTAACAAAAGCTTCTGGAATTTTGGAATGTCAAACATGAACACAAACTATAGGTACACAATTCTTGTATTATCAAATGAAGGTATTTTTAGAAAGAAGGTATTTACAGTCCGAAACAATAAAAGATGTCCAGAATGTCTATGGTACACAGATTTTGCAAGCAAAATGGCAGACTACCGCAATCCATCAAGATGTGATTGTTTTCTTACAGATCGAATGCGAACGAAAACCAAGAGTGATTAACACTAGAATACATGCAAAATGGTAGATCACCCGTGATCCTTCAAGATGTAACTCTCTGCTTACAGATCTAATGCAAATAAAATGTCAAGAGTAAACATGAAAACCCAGAATGATTAACTGATCTGATAATCCAACTACTACAACATACCTATTTCTCTTTGACAAACTAAGTTGCTCGGACTCTCCAAAGATGTTGCCCCACCCGTGTCGGATATTTTTGAAGGACACACACACATCGAAATTTTTGAAGAGTCCAAGCAACATAGCCGACAAGTGAGGTCTGGGAGGAAGGTGTATATGCAGCCTTAGCCCTACTTTGTGAAGGTAGAGAGACCCTCACCGCAAGTAAAGCATATCAAAATCAAGTATGGAAAGGTTTCCAACACATTATGCCTTTCATATATTAAGCCACATAGCAACTTAACAAAGTGGTCTGGGAGTTGATATATTACCACTGCGTCAAAAGTGGAATCGAAGTCATCAACTGCAAAACATATCTCCGGGTAGGCAAAGGTTGTTTCTACTTCCTGAATATACACACACACACACACAATGTCATTACAAGACACTCAAATCAATCATAAAAGGATTCATATGGATCTATAGATATTAGACACATTGTTGTTGTTGTTGTTTACCTTTCTTGAGTCCAAGTGAAAATTGATACGACTTGGAGATGCATAGACAGTTTTGACAACCTGAAAAAAGTTTAGAAATAAAAGAAGATACAACCATATTTGCTGTTCACTAGAGAAAACCTTTAAAGAATGAAAACTAAACTAGAGAGAGGCAAGGTGCCAAACATGTCACAAAGATTCTACTTGGCTTTCTAAAGTAAGAAAGAATGGTAGCAGGTTTTATTTAACAATCACTTGAATAGTAAAGCGAATCAGAGTAGTATGAACACTAACAGGAAGTTTCTGATCTGCCTACTTGCCTTGTATATAGGAGATAATGGCCCGTCGTTTCCAGTCTGGTAATTCGTAAGGACCTGTTGACTAACACACAAAAAAAAAAAACCAAAACCCTTAAAAGAGAATACTAAAAGTTGTTATGCTTCAGCTGATGCATAAACATAGGATACAATGACAATGTATATCCTGGCAAAAGTAATAGCAGAAGCTCCTCATTGATCCGAAACAAATAACAGAAATATCTTGAGAAGACATACTCAAAAAAATGTTAGGATTTTTTCTGAGTATTCCCTTATTAACCACTTTCAATGAAAAACTCAAGTCATATAAACTATATTTTTCATATAAAACACTGCCTACAGTCAAAGAGACATCACAACCATATGAAATAGAACATTAAGACACCACATCATGGAACAAAGAAACTTAAGTAATAGTACCTGCAAATTGCGACCGTCACACTAAAAGAAGTTTGAGCAATTAAGTTCAAGTAAAAGGAGCGCCTCCAATCAACATCTGATGCACTTGCACCAACTAAATCTTCCAACTGACATGAAGACAATGAACAGTAGAAATTCGTCATCTTTGAAAACATTGTATATCATTTAGTATATCCTGATGAAGGTAAATAACTAAGGCATCGTTTGATAGCTGGTTTGGAGGTGTTATACAGGTATTAAATCCAGCATATGTAATACCACATTTGGTAGCTGGTTAGAAAATATGTTTTTCGTGAATAAAATTAATACGGTTTTTGATTTGCATTTAGAAACCCGTAGAACTAATACATGTATAAATTGTAAAGGAATCTATGCATTGTTTTATGCAAGATAGAAGGTAGAACAACCAATGCAAGAAAAACTAAATCCGGCATAACTAATACCAGAATAAAACAATACATAGGTTTCCTCATTGCTGATTACATGCATAGCTCTAACCAACACCAAACGGTCACAACTGTTATTGATCAATCTCGCCTTTAACATGGCCACAAATATAGAGTTACACAAACATGAACTCTTTCACCATCAAACTTAACTACTAGGTTATCGAAGCTAGAGAAACCATCATCTCTATCAATTGCGTAATTTCTAGAGCAATTGTCAAATAAATTTCTTAACATCAAAATATTTCATCTATGCTGAAGTGAAGTATATGTCCTCCCAATAAACTTCCTTTTTTTATGACCGTGGTGTGCGGACCAACTTTCGCGCACCCCGACTAATTTCACAGGACACCTGCTCCCTTCCACTGGCAACAAGTACCAAGTAACTCTATCAAACAAGGCTAGGATAGATGAGAAGAACCAACTAGTGTTTTTTGCCTCTGCTGGGATTTGAAGTTAAGACCTCATGACTCAACCCATTTTATTAACCACTAGGCCACACCCTTGGGTGCTATGTTCTCCAAATAATCTCAACCCAGACTCAGGATGCCCATGAATGCATGTGACCATGGAATCTTGATCAAATGTTTTCTGATCTCAGTATCTTAACTTTTCAGTAAGAATTGGCTCTTTGGAGTACTTGACCAGTTTATAAGATAATTATATCAAGCAAGTAGAAACTGTTAGACCATAATTTTAGGCAACTTGAGAACCCATACCACTCCAAAAGATATTTTCTATTTGGCGCAATGTTAAGGATGGACTTAAAAAACGAGCATGAGACGATACTTCACAATGAATGCAAAAGGAATCAGTAAAACACTCTGCAGGATGAAGAGGTTGCATGGTCTTATAACACGAAAAGGTGGGAATTTCTAATAGAATACTGCCACATCAATGGTCACTGGCACTCATCCAAAAACATAACTAGTATACAATCTTGAAAATCCATATCCCTAACAAACATATGGTCCAAGTAGAGTGATGAACCAACAAAGTGAAATCATCAGGAAAACTGGATGAGCTATTGGAAAGAGACACGCTTTCCTGACAACTAACCAGCAAATTAGGCTACAGCTTCATGATGACCTTAAAATCTAGACTTTATTTAGAAGGACTACTCCTGGATTGCCTATTTTGAGGGACAACACCTCATCTTATCATGCAAGATGGAAAAATAAGAACATCTCATCTCACCATCATTCCCAAAGGTAGCATTTGGCAGCAGTTAATCAAAGATGTAGCATGTCCAACCAACATCTACCTCTTCTAAAACACAGATGTAATTTACCAGTCCCATTTACTTGGATTCGGGTCTGATTTCAGGCTTAATCTAAAATTTTGAATCAGCTTGAGTTTCTCTCTGACACGTGTAGCATCAAAATGGACCTTACAGTAAGTATAGTGACACAAGGACAAAAAATTCCACTGAACCATTGGACTGCAAATTTTCTTAAAGTCCAAATTAAATTAAGCAAGACAGTCACGGTCCACATAAATGAAGAAGAAAAAGACTAGGCTTGATAATTAACACAAATTTCCAAGTTTATTGGCCTGTATGGATAATAACCTTTGACTGCACATACATCATACATTCAAATAATTAACACCTTAAATAAAAGAAAGTACTTCTGTATGTGTGTCACAGAAACCTGAATGAAAAACTTGTGCTGATTTTAATTTTTACCTTAGGTGCCCACCTGCGTACAAAGTATGGAGAGTTTGCAGATTCATCTTCATTTGAACCATGTTTCTGCAAATGCTGCACCAAAATATATCCTTGTATAATTCACTTTCAGCAAATTATTATACAGATTCAGCAGGTTGCAACTTATAAGTTATAACCCTGTAACACGGAGAAAATGAACAGAGGCGTACCAATTTTTTAACAAAGAATACAAGATCATCTTCCTGACGCCCCCTAGACTCTCTTCCACGAATGAAATACACATCCATAATATCATGCCAAAAACGGGGATCCGTTTCAACATCAGATGTTTCATCTTCCACAATGGTTTTCCCTAACATCTTTGAATTCTTCTTCACCATACATAGCAACTCAGATCTGCATGGAGTTTGAACTTAAGAAGCAAACAAACACAAACAGAAGCGAACAGTATAACACTCTTCACTTCCCCTACCATGCTCTTAAGATATTCATAATAAGGTATCACATAAACATAGAAAATAAATAAAGAAACCACTGATGAGTCGCAAAACAAAACCCTTTTGAACCTTCTTATTAATCACCGATCAACCAGAGTAAATTCCTAACCATCAGTTCATTTCCAGAGGAAGTTCAAACTCTTATCGACTTGAAAACATGGAATGCTTATCAGAAATGCATCATTTAACTACCCTAATTCAGAGGGGAGTGCTAAAATCAACAAATGTTATTTCACATGCAAATTTGATAAGAAACAATCAGCATCTTAGGAATCATCATACTTGCAAAAATCACTTGGCAGATTCATAATTTCATTCAGTTGACAACATAAAACGTGAAAGCCTATCAATTCTAGCTACTTGTACAACCAACTAAGGATTTCATTCGCATAGGAAAAATTACAAAAACCAAACTTCACCTCCTAACAAAATAATTCCTGATGCAGCATATTCCCACTAATCAATTTAGCAGGATCATTAATAACTAACATAATCACAAAAACTTTTGTCTCGGGCTACTTGTATGTTGTCTAATCCAAATAGGGATTTCAACAGAACAAATTTCAACTCTAACTCAGTGCCAATCTTAATGCTACTTAGCTAGGGATAAACTTTTGTCTTGGGCAAGTTCATTGTGTCTACAATAATAACATAACACAAAAAGTTCTCACACTCTAGCTACTTGTATGTTTTAATCCAAATTGAGATTTCAATAACACAGATTTCAACTCATAACTTAGCATCTTCGGAAATCGGAATCATAATGCCAGTAAAATCAAGTTAGCTAGTTCCTTATTATTCAATACATGACATAAACACAAAAATCTCTCAATCTATAAGCTACTTGTATGTTTTTCAACTCCTAAATCAGTGTCTTCTGAATTGTATTGCTAGTCAGATAAATTCAAAAAGTTCATTATTGTTCGAATATACAACATAAACACAAAAATTTCTCAATCTCTTAGCTACTTGCTCGTTGTCTAATCCAAATAGAGATTTCAAGATCATAAACTTCAACTCCTAACTCAGTATCCTCAGAATCATAATGCCGGTCAAATCAGTTTAGCAAGTTCATTATCTCTTCAATAAATAACGTAATCACATAAGGAAAAAAACAAAAACAAAACCAAAATCTCCAACTTCTCCTTATCATCCATACATATATTTTAACAACGTAAAATGTCAACTCCTAACTCAACATCTTGAGGATCAAAATGCAAGTCAAATCAATTTAGCAACTAGCATTCACATCATTTCTTAATAAATTAACATAAACACAAAAATTTCTTCAATCAATAAGATGAACGCAAAAATATTCTCAATCTCCAGCTACTTATAACCCAAATTTCAAATGCAAAACTCTTCGACTTAACACTCATTTCTACCCAAAAAAAAAACTCAGTCAATCCTTCGTAACCTAATTAGAGAAACGGAAAGTAAAAATATAGGTAATAATATTCAAATTAGACTCACCGACTAGGGGTTTGGACTCCATCCCCTAGCATTTTCTTCTTCTCTCCTTTGATACCGCAGACTCCGCCGCTGAAATTGATGAAGTTTCACCGATTGCGATGAGTTTCGGAGAGAACGAAGCAATGGAAGAAGACGAAGGAAGTGGCAGAGTAGCCGAGTAGGAGGAAGACACCTGTTTTGTGTTGATCTCGGGAAAGCTGCGTAAAACTTCTCTGAAATTTACAGGGGAGTGAAAACCTCAAGTGTTGGATACGGTAAAAATTGGCAAGTCTATTTCTCATTAAAATAAAATTCAGTTTTCCTCCCAAAAATAGTACTCCCTCCGTCTTATATTAACTGAATTTGTGAGGTAATGCACAATATTAAAAAAAGTATTTAAAAATAAAATTTATATCATAATTTTTACTATTGACCTTGAAATCATAAATATATAGTATAAATGAAAGGGCAAATATGGAAAAAAAATTTAAATATTCTTTTTTATCTTTGAACAAGTCAATTATTTTGAACATTAAAAAAAATTTTAAAAATTCAATTAATGTGAGTGTGTGTGTATATATATATTCATCTATCGGAGTTATGTTTGTCTAAAATATAAATCATAATTTTTTTTTAAATTTTTATGAGTAATTTAGAATAAAATATATGTTTTCATTACTTTTCAAATTGTTGAGAAAAATCCATGGCGCTCTTAGACATTAAAATGGTGTATGGGTAAATATATTTCTTTTCTAATGTCATCGTGTGCAAATCACAATGACTTTTTGAATTTATCATCTCAGATCAATACAATATTGAATAACTAACCCATCAAAATTTAAATCAATCGAAGATATATTAGACTATCCAATAAGTTTGAGATTCACTTAATGTTAAATTTTCATCGATAAATTTTTAGCATAACAAATTATAAGTCCATCTTATAATTATTTAAGATTAACCTAAATATGCACATCTTAGTATATTTGGGTGAGTTGTTATTAAGATTTCATGACGAGAAAAATTATGTTGATGATCATCTAAATAAAGATTTTATAGTATAAAAGTTATTGTTTTTTTTGTCACATAAAAATCACTTAATTAAAGCTTAGATTTGCATAATAAAATACAAATAAATAATTAAAAAAAAATAGCCGAAAATACATAGTTTAATGAAAAAGATATGTATGTGATGCTATTTAGAAATTGAAACTTGAGACAAAATTGACTTCTCTTTCGTATGAATTCTATTAAGATTGTAGACGAACCAAAAAGGAAAAGATGTCATATAAATGAGACAAAAAAAGTAATTAAATGACCAAAATACCCTTTAGTGTAATTGAAATTCCACAAAGCATTGATATGTGTACTTGTGTAGAGTGTCTTATACTTAGTATAGTAATTATCCAAATAAGGATGAGATGTGTGAAGTGAGGCCAAAGAAAAAGATGTCAATATCTGAAATTTCATTTGTTGGAGTTGAAATTCTAAGATATTATTTTGAATTTTGTACTTATAAAAGTAAAATTTTAAAATAAATTTTTGTTTGACCGCTTAAGCAAGCACCTGAAGCAGACACGTCATCCAATAACTATCTACTTCAGCTACTTTGCTAGTCTCTTATTATATAATAGTTACGATTTTTGTCCCTAGAAATGGTCATCCCACACTATTCTAGAGAAAAATTGGAAGTCCAACGTCTTGGTTCATTTTGGTTTATAAAATATATAAATAGTATACATGTAGTGTATATTTTATACTAACATACATATAAGATACATCTGTATGCATAATAATCGAATGGTCATATAATATATATTCTGATCATATTTGATAAATTAAATGACTGAATGATATATATATATCGATAATTATCCTCTATTTTTAGGTAAAAGTCACGTTAATGGGACATTTCTGGGTAGGCCCAAGTGGTGAAGTCCACTGGATTAACAATCTAAAGTGGGGTTAGGTGTTGGGTATGGGTAGCAAGTAGCAGTGGGCTTTTCAGCAATTTTGAAGCATCTAAAGATTTTTCCAGAAACTAGGTGGGTCTCACACTAAATTAAAGATAATTATAGATTCAAATTTGAGTGTTAGAACCACTTGTAATACACTAACAATAACGTCAATAACATAATCTGTGTAATTCTATTGAAGAAGTCTGAAGAGAATGATATGTATGTAGTCTTATCTTTATCTTCTCGTGAAGATAGAGAAATTATTTTGATAAACTGTTGACTCAAATGAAGCGTAAAAGAGAATACAAGAATGGTACTCCCTCTATTTCAAATTAATTAAATTTTTGAGATTTTTTTGAAAATTCAAAATAGTTAAATTTTTCAAAGTTCAGGATGAATATTTGAAACTTTTTTCATATTTGTCCTTTCATTTATTGAACTTTTACGTTTTCTAGAAAATAAATTATACTATATATTTAAAATTTCACAAAAGGCAATAGTGAAAAGTATGGTATAAAATTTGTCTTTAAATATATTTTTTTTAATATGTATGCATTACCTCACAAATTCAGTTAATATAGGACAAATGAAGTAATATGCTATTACTAAGAATAGTTGTACATTTACATTGACTAATGGTTGTTTGTGAATTAACTAAAGGTGGGAGCAAAATCAAACTCATTCATAAATGAAAGATTTTCGAAAACTAGCTTTCTTTCAATTTGATTTTTATATTTAAAAATAAAATATAAAGAAATTAACTAGCGATTAAAATAATTTTCTTTTTCGTTATTGTTTTGGGTTGTGTAATGCTTATTCTTGTTTCACTTGTCGCGTTATATTCTTTTATAGGTGATCGGGATTTGGGGGTGATCTTGTATCTCATCAAATTTATATTACAATTACTACTATCTCAGGCATGTAAATCAAATTTAGAAAAAAAATTATTTAAGAGAATTAGCATTACTATTTTTGTAGCAGTTATTCCTTTTGTGTCATTCGAATATATTAATAATAAATCGAAACATCAAAATGAAAATCTAAACATAAAATAAACAATCGTTTCGGATTGCGTAACATTTGTTCAAAATCAAATAATATAAAAGTAAATAGAAAAATTAAATGTACACTCTTAGCAGCCAGGGAGAGGTGGGCTAGCTGTTGGTAAATTAAAGGATAAGATGAAGGTAAACATATAATAGTCTAAAAGTAAAATCCAAAGTTATTTTTTCGTAAATTTATTAAGGCTCGATTAATTTAGATATATGTTGAAAAATTTTATATTAGGAATTAGGGATAAAACGCTCTTTATTAAAAACGATTTCATGCCTAGAATTTGAATTTAAGACTTTTGAATTTTGATTAAAGATGAGAGGGTAATACTCGTCACTTCATCACAATTTTTGATGCGATCTAAAAGACAACATGGTATATAATGATTGAAAAAGTAAATATAATGAATAATTAAAGTAGCTAACTTTTGCTTTATTTTTCAAGTGTTTACTTTCGTTACAAATTGTTAGTAAAAATATCGACAAACATGATCTGTTATTGCTGTCCTTTTGGTCCATGAATTGTCGTGTTGGTTGACCTCTTTCTCGTATAAAATATTTCTTAATTTTTTTTATGTGCTAATAATATTTGATTGGATATGAATTTTAAAATATCAATTTGAAAAAAGAATCTCAAAAATAAAAAGATCCAGCCAAATTCAAAGAACAGATATTAGTAGTGGTGGTCTAATAATAGATCTAGCAATGATTCCAAATCTTGGACCCATTTTACTAAGACTAGAAGAATTTAAATTAAAAATTACTCTAAATTAGATGAATTAAAAATAAAATTAAAAAATAAATTGCTCATAGAATCTTGTCTGAAAAAATATTTAGTGTAATTGCCACTTAAACTGTGACTTTGTAATTCTAAAATTAATGTGTATTACCTCTAATATTCCACTTATTTTCAACTTAATTAGTCAATATAAAATTGTATGATAACTATATTTTAATATCTTTGTTGATATATCTATCTATATTTACATTGCCGCTAGCTACACTAAGAAAGAGATAAATCAAAATACTTTTTCTTTGAATTATTTTTTTCAAAATGATACCAATAACTTGTGCGATACTTAAAATTCTCAATACGAGAACTCATATTTTTATCGTAATTTTAAGTTGAGTGTAATAAATCATATCAATTATTGACTGGTTCTTTATCATGTGCTTTGCTTCCTTTTTTTTGAAGGAAGAAAGAGCCTGATTCTTTCTTAATGAAACAAGATTTAACTTTTGCTTAGATTTTCAATAAGATGGAAAAGAGTAAGTAAGTAAACAACAAAAGAGTGGGTAACCAAATCTAAATTCATGGCAAATTCTCTTGTATGAAGTATAAGATTGTTAAAGGATTAATTACTAACTTTTCCAATAGAGATTATCGTAAAATGGATAAAATTTCTCTCTCCTTAATCAAAGATCTTGATTCAAATTTTAAATATTAAAAAGAAAAAATTCAATCTTCCCTAATTGAGTTTTTTCCCCAATAAAAATATCGAACACATTTATACTAGTACACAACTCCGCTGAAAAGAACATAATAACTCAACAGCATATCCAGTAATGGAATCCCACAAGTGAGAGGATAAAATATATGCCGACTTTACCACTATTTCATAGAAATAGATAGGTCGTTTCCGAAAGATCTTCATCTCAAAGATAACAAACCCTAAAAGTAGGAAAAAGAACATAATAACTCAAAAGAACTTTAATTATTTATAATTATGATAGAGTAACAATTTCAAAAGTTTCAAGTATATTCACAAAACATGAAATTGATATTCAATATTCATCTAGTAGGAGTAATAATAATATAATATAATGTAAGGAAATCTAGCAACATACTTTTTCTCAGTTGCTCTTTGTTTCATAATTAATTTTGAAATGCATGGTAAATTAAAACAATTAATAAAATGCTTCATTATTATTTTTCTTTCCTTTATTCATCAATATTGGCCTTCTGCTGCCACATGAAGAACTGCTGGACATTCCATAATTGCCATCACTATTATACATCAAGGGCAAATCATTAGCATCTTCACCTTCATCCTCATGAGTCGCAATGCGGATGCACGAACAACGGTGTAACGATGCGAAAAACGCGGCCGATACACCGTTGATCAACCACATCGCCATTCCGTCGAGTTTTCCGCAGCCGGGTGCCGCGGAAGACCGAATTCTCGGCTCGATGGAACTTGGTCGGAAGCTGAAAAAGACCGCCACAACTAGTGGTGGTAGTAGCTGACATGAGTTTAGAGAGAGAAAGTGTGTGTGAAAGAGAGAGAGAGAGAGATGAATAAATTAGGAAGAGAGTGGGTGATAAATGTAGCTTTTTATAATTTATTTTTTTTGCCTTCGGTGATTTTTTTTTTTAAAAAAAAGGAATTAAAAAGGAACATTTTTAGTTGCTACATGTTCATCAATCATCATTACGATTTTATTATTTACGCATGCCTTTCTTCACCTTTAGCTTCCTTTTTATTTTTTATTTTGTTACTGTAATTTTTTTTAACGTAAACACAAAGAAGGGAATATTGGTATTTGGTGTAAGACATATTAAGGAATAAATATTTACAAACTTTAGCTTGTATGGTCAATTGGTCATATGCATAGTTCAAAATCCAAATTAAGGGTTTTTACCTCGTCATTCAGTGGAGGGTATTTGGTCTTGTTTCATCGTTAATTATTTTAAAAGAAAATTATTTTTAAATTAAAAAATTATATCTAAAATTTGAAATTGTATTTGTCCATGAATACAAATTGGAGTTCTTTTGATTAATTCTGAATAATTTGAAATGAAAAAAATAAAATTTTCATGATCAAATATATATCGCTTCATTTTAAAATTATATAAATATAAGTTGAGACTTACAAAAACGTTTATCTATAAAAAATTATTGTCATTTAATATTTTCTCAATTTATTTAAAATGCACGAGAGACAACCTCCAAAAATCTGCAATTTAACTATATATCTTTAAAAGTATATTATAATCCTCTTAGAAATGAAATAAAAATAGTACAAGTATCACATAATATATATGTAATTAAATGGTCAAATAATGTTATAATAATCTTTAAAAATATGAATATTCAACTACTCACGCTCAAGTTCCATCTCCGTTGAATATGAAGATCATAATAGAAGATATAGCCATGAATCATCAGGTTAGATCCACTTAATTAGGAAAGCAATGAAAAATATACATTTTAAATATTGAAAAATTAAATATGCTTAATCAGATATGACAAAGATAAAAAATCTGAATCTATCAATAATCGAGTAACGAAAAATTCTATTAATCCAGCAACTTATCTTGATCATTCCCCTACTCTGGTCAATATTTTTTTAACCCTAAACAATTTTAGAGTATTTAGTAGAAATATATTATTTAAATATGGCACATCCTTCTCAGAGCATAAAATAATGAAGAGTAGAGTAGAGCTAGGCCTTGGCATGTTAAAATGCAATTATGAAAGCCAAATGTGTAAAGATGCATCCATCATTAGTTATAATTCATAATAGTAATTGCCCTTTAAATAATTAGACACTAACATGGCCTACACTCGATATTTTTTTCCTTTTTGATAAATCTCATCATAATAGAATCTCCTATATTTTGCTCTATTTTAAATTATGTACTCTCTTCGTTCCATATTTAATTTTTTATTTTTTTCTTTTCATGTTCGTTAAGAAATTATAAATAAAGAGGACAGTTTTACTGCTTTACATTAACTTTCTCATAACCTCAAAAAAAATTAATAGTAGAGTAAAATGGAAATACTAATAGTTAATTCTATCTTAATTTTGTAAATTGACAAGTAATTTGAAATAATTACTTAAATTAAGATGAACAACTAATACGAAACGGAGGAAGTAATAATGTTTATCCAAACTTACAGGGAGAATGAGTTTCCTTGTTAAAAAATCTAACATAACTGGAATTCATAGAATTCAAGACACACATAAAAAATAGTAGCTGAATTTTGAATACTTTCTAAAAAGTAGTTGAGTTTTAAACAGCAACATTAAAAGTGGCTATTTGTGCAAGTAAGCCAATGATACGGTTGTTGATCCATTATGTTTTACACGATGGGCCAATTATCGATTTTATACCTCGGTGTAAAAGAGAATAAAATTCCACAACTTATAAAATGGTCTGGGCTGATTTCCTTAAATAGCCCTTTTTGAGGTTACTATTTATATATTGTCCATAGAAAAAGTTAATTTATTTGTATTATTTTTCTTTTTAAATCTATTAAAAAAGAGTATTACTTTTTATATCTAGGTACTCCATGACTATTTGCTCCCAAGATCCTATACGACATATTTAAAAGTTTTTAATTTTTTTTTCTTCAATTTCACGCCGAGTTAAAATTGAAACAAATAAATTAAAACGCATTAAATAATAAAATAACACGCCATCAAACGAGAACATGTGCATTTTGAAAAACTAGTAAATATAAATATAGGAGAAGAGGTTGGGGGATGATAGGTACTATAATAAATCTCTTATTTACTGACTATTTCGTAATGCATATGTCACATGAAGTAAATGAAATGTTCAGCAACCATAATTTGTATTATAAAAAGATCATCTAGAAACAATCAATTATAAGAATGAGACACTTAAAATTTATAATAAGGGGGAGAAGCAGAAATTGAAGATTGAATTATAACTTATAAGAATGAAAGTTAAGATTGTACTAAGCAAATGTGTGATAACCTAATAGTTTAAATATTTTAAATCATTCCCGCTAGATATAAGCAAAAACAAAGTTGTCTTTGTTGAAGTTATCAAGTAGATTAGGAAGTTAAATGTAGTTAAGAGTTGGTTAGTGGTTAATTAGTTAGTTAATGAGTAGTAATTGTATGTGTGCAAGTACATGATAATAAGGTGTTCCTTGTATTAAGTATAAATGCTTCTTTGTACAAGGCAATATACAGTAAGTACACTTTCCTTTTCTCCATTTCTTCTTCTTCTTCTGCTTCTTCTTCTTCTCCTTCTTCTCCTCCTCCTCCTCCTCCTCCTTCTGCTCCTGCTGCTCCTGCTGCTCCTGCTGCTGCTCCTCCTCCTCCTCCTCCTCCTCCTCCTCCTCCTTCTTCTTTTTCTTCTTCCTCATCTTCCTCTTCTTCTTCCTCATCTTCCTCTTCTCCTTAGATCACCAGCCATTGCTGGTGACATCCATTTCTTCATGGTATCAGAGCGCCGGTAAATCGACGCCTAATTCAGTCCAATTAGCTCTGTGAGAAGCAGAAATCGATGGCAGAGAACTTGAATGATGTCGCCGGAAACAGCGAAGCCCTAACCCTAAATCAAGTTGAAAAGAGGCGTAATCATCCGCTGCATTTACACTCTTCCGATACACCATCATACATGTAGTGAGTTGTTGCAGTCTTTAGGTATAATTCATGAGAGTACCTGCCCCTATACTCCTCAGCAGAATGGGGTAGTTGAAAGGAAGCATAGACACATCCTAGAGGTAGCTAGGGCACTCAGGTTTCAAGGTAACATACCCATTAAGTTCTGGGGTGAATGTGTACTCTTAGCAGTGTACCTGATAAACAGACTACCTACAACAACTTCGTACTCGCGTGGATTATGAACATGGTATCAAAGGAATTACTCAGTAGCATTGTTTATGCCACTGATGCAGCTGCAGTGTGGGCCGATTTGAAGGAAAGGTTTGATAAGATTGATGGCTCTCGAGGGTACCAACTACACAGAGACATTTGTACTCTTACTCAAGGTAACTCATCTGTATTCACTTATTTTTCGAAATTGAGACTACTCTGGACGAATTTGATGCTTTAGTCCCGCCACCTGCATGTGATTGTGCAAAGTCTAGGACATATGTTGATCACTTAGCATATTTAAGGTTATTTGCTTTCCTAATGGGGTTAAATGATACATATACACATGCCTGGAGTTAGATTCTTATGATGAGCCCACTGCCAAGTGTGAGCAAAGCATATGCATTAGTTATGGGTGATGAGAGTCC
>DF359103.1:47687-69802 GCA_000787875.1 Solanum virginianum
GGGGGGGTTTGTGGAATATACCCAGGAACAGAGGCTTTTTAACTACCCAGCCGGCCATATTTGCACGCAACATCCACGTGACTTTAATTTAATACAACAATTTTGTTCGTTTCAAATTATGTGATAATTTTTAAAATTTTAATATTAAAATAATTATTTTTTATTAAAATATTTTTATGAAGATATTGAATTATGATTGTTGTGTCTTTCGTAAATCATCTCTCTATCTCTATAGTGGTAAGATCTGTATACATTTTATGAGATTTCATTGATTATGATATTGTTTTTCAAAATATAAAAATTGTTTTAAAAAATTTAATAATTTCATGTCAAGAATGCACAATTAAAAATTAAAATTAAACCATCCATTATTCTTTTATGGCTTTAAATTCTGGTTGGTTCTTTTGTTCATTGCTTATATCAGCAAGCTTTTTCGTTAAATGACATAATAGATTTCAGATCTCCCTGTTACTCTTTTTTTCTTTTTTTTTTAACAAACACACTAAAAAGAAAAAAAATAGATTAAAATAAATTCACACGTGATTATAACAAAAAAACTTATTTTTGGGTTGTTAGAAGATATAAAAGGACTAGACTCGAAGTCCAAAAAAGGTTATGTTAACAAACATGTAGACAAATACTATTAGTTTACCGAAGATTTGTGGGGTTCTGAAATAAATTATTATGTCTATATATTAATCAAATTTTTATTGTCTAAATATAAGATCTAGATGAAAAGTACTAGACTTATGTCAACAATTAATTAGTACGAGAATTCAGTTTAGTCATTCGACAACACTTCAAAAGAGTATCATATATGTGATCAACATTTAGAAACCATTCAATCATTTAAGGTAAAACTCAATTTGAATAATTAAGAAATATTTAAGTGGACCAACCAAGTCAATAACTCAAAGAAACAATAGGTTTAGAAATAGCAATCCAAATCAAATCCATATCATAAGAAATAGTTTTCAAAATAAATCTGTGGATAGAAACATCAACTCTACTCTATCATTATCTATAAAGTCTCTATCCAACTATCAGTCTATCACATTTATGAGTTAGCAGTGATACAACGTTTTGCACTGTCGTTGTTGCAGTCATCCAATACCTTGCTAGACTAAAGGGTGATCAACCTTATGGGATTTATAAATAATCAAAGTTCTCTTTTGGGACAAGCAAGGCATGATCTTTATTCTATGTTGGCCACATAATTTATGAGTTTTGAGTTGTTATTTACTCTTGCCCAAATCAATACTCTACTACTCCCAAAAACTCTCAATCAAATCAATTCAAACTCCTTCATTTAAACATGCTTTTAGAACTCTTTCATATTCCTCAAATTCTATTTCAAAAATAATCATATATGGACTCAAAATAATTATGTTTAAAATAAGTAAAATTTTAAGACTCCTTCGACTCAACTCACTCCCATTCAAAACGATGACAATTCGTATTTTTAAACTCAATTCATGCATAAAAATCAAATATAATTCTTAATTAGGATTCATGTGAATAATGATATAAATATGCATTCAAATCAAATACTCAATTCATGGCATCATCAATATGTATTTAAAGAGATGCAAGAAACTCGATAAAATAATAGATGACTCAAGGATACCATTCAAGGAACTTGGAAACTTAAACTCAACTCGAATCAATAAAGTGAATGGGTACATAAATGAACTTAGTTCAACGATTGTTGTACATACCTGAAATTCGGAGATTACAATCAAATGTGAAGAATAATCGTTGATGAAACCCTAGCCTTTTCTCCTCTCATCGTACTCTTAGAAGATTCTAAGTGTAATTAGAGAAAAAAGTTATGCAGGTACTATTAAGGGTCTCAAAATAACCCCAAAACGATAGGATTTACATTAGCAAAAGGACGGAAAAAGATGAAATTATCCTTCATTAAAACAGTCAAAGTGAACCACGAAACTCCATCTACGAGTCGTGATCAGTCTATGGCTTGTAGATTGCCAATCGTGGAACTTAGGGACAAATCTAGAGTTGCATATTGGTCGATTCAATTTAATTTTGAAGTTTATTAGTTTGATTTATTAGTTATCAATTTATAGATATGCTAAATTGTTATGAAAAGATTAAGATATTAGCTTATTGGTTATTGTTTATCGATTATTGATTGTTATCAGTTCGACTATCAATTTAACTATTAAGATTAAACACAAAAAGTTTTTATTGAAAATTATTAGAAGCAAGTTGACAAACCAAATGAATCATCCACATGAGTTGACAAATTGCATCTTGTTCAAAAGCAAACACTGTCACATTATATTGTAGAATAATTGAGAGTTTGAAAATCATGGGTTGTAGACGAAATGAGGGGTCGTAGACCCACTCGTGAAATGACCTGAAACTTAGAAAGTTTTCAGCATCTTGAAAATCATGGACCCTTTTTATTGGTCATAAGAGATTGTATGGATCATAAAGATCATTTGTGGAACTGTGTGCACATTCTAGTAGCTACTGGGATGCGACTAACTCTACGACTTGATTTAGGGCTCATAGATCTTTGTAAGACTCATGCAATGAGCTCGTAGACATAGTCTTTAAAACTCAAAATTTCACCAAGTGTTGAGGGGACCAACGAGCTCCCATCTACGGTCCGTAAAATCATCTATAGGCCATAGATATGATTCGTAAATGCCCATCTAGTGTATAACTAGATTAAACTCTTTGACTTTTTGCGCTACTTCAGTTAAGATATTTTAGACGGTGTTACATAAATGAACTCCTGCAACCAAATTGAGTGATGTTTTACTTGGTACGTGAATTAGTTGATTTCATGCTAGAAAAAAGTCCAATAAATGTTTTACTTAAAAAAGAAAGAAGCATTGAAGAAATTTACCTACTTACTACATAAGTTAGAACTTTTTGAGTCATTAATACGTCAAATGAAGATTTTTACTTCTCCTATCCATGTTTACTTGTCTATATTTCACATGACATGTGTCTTGTATTTTATTTAAATGATTATTACGTATTATTATATAGTATATTACAGACGAGAAAATAGTTAAATAAGCCCCCAACCTATAGTCGAATTTTTAACTACACACTTATACTTCACGGGGTCCTACTACCCCCTGAACTATTTTAAAGTGAAACGATTTACTCCCTAAAATGTTATTACCAGTCACGTGTATTGTGATGAGACACACGCGCCCGCCACGTGTATTTCAGCAGATATTTTTTAAAAAAAAGTTGTTTTATACCTTCTTCTTCTTCTTCCTTTCTTTCCCAAGTTATTTTTCAAACCTAAAACACCATTTTTGATCTCACAATTTTTTTATGTATCTAATAAATTAAAATCAAACCTACTGAAGACCTTAAACCTCAATATCAAAATCAAAACAAAAAAGGCACACACTAATTTACACTATTATTATGGTTCTACAAAGTTTTGAACAACCAATTACTTCTCTTTCTTCTTGTTTCTCTTTAGTCAAAGACTTGAAAAAAAATTAATTAATAAGTCTTTTATCGAATAAATTTGAAAATAAATTCTTCTCCATTAACAGATCTGTTACCCAATAATTTCTTCTCTATTTTGACATTAAAGTTTCATCTTCTTGATTTTGAGTTATCGTTAAATTTTCAAACTAGTTAAAAGTAAAACTACTGAGAAGAGTGTGTTATTTGAGAATAAGAGTTGGCTTAGTAAGAATAATTAGGAAGGGGAACACTTGCCCCCCTTTTCTCACTCTTTTGGTGGTTTGTCAATTTGAATCTATTTTCTTTATGCTACCGAAAGACGGAAAGGGGAACCGACTCGTTCCTTCCTTGCGGAGGACGAATCAAGGCCTGAAGTTGGTTCGTCGAGCAAGAGGAGAGAAGGATCAACAAGGATTTCATACCCTATGCTAGTTCTTTTTCTCTCTCCCCCAGATATGCCTTTAATAAGTCCTCCACCCATTCTCGTGTGACGACATCTATGACTGTGGAATCCTAGAATGAACAGTTGCAACAATCATGTTCAATTTCTTTTGATAGTTTTCGATTGTGGTGCTTTGTAATCAAGGGCGAGAAGGAAGTTCATGGAAAGGTAGCTCACATACCTTTCCAGGCCTAATTCTTTAATAATCACTTCAGCTCTTTCATACTTCTGACGTCGACTCATCTTGCTTGAAAGCCTTAAGAATGCAGCAAAAACAAAAATTTCCTCTACAGTCAATTGTGGAAAAAGCACATCATCTTGTGTCACGAAACCCACCTAGCACAACATTGCTCAATTCGGTATGGAAGTTAATACAAAATCATGTACATTGAAAGAAAGACTTTTTTATATTCTTGGTTTTAAGGCAATAGAAAGAGAGAAGGAAAAAAGAATTCTTGATGGATAGGTAATATACTCATGTACATTGAAAGAAAGACTTTTTTATATTCTTGGTTTTAAGGCAATAGAAAGAGAGAAGGAAAAAAGAATTCTTGATGGATAGGTAATATACCTCCTATTGATAGCTGTATTATATGGGATATCATTGTATGTGACAGTTCCTCTGATGACAGGATTGTTGGAGGAAGCTTGGCTAATCTTCACCTTGTACTCAACATCCACAACTGCATTCAAAGACCATTTAAATGGCAGAAGCCAAAACTCTGAAACATATATCAACAATTTTATTCTTTGAAACATTTCTGAGAAATGAAATATTGGTTACAGAAAAAATTACCTTCGAGAAATATGGGGAGAGGTTGATCTTTATCAGCAATTGATGTATCATCCTCTACCTCTATATCAATTTTCAGAGCTTCTGTTTCTGAGGTAAGCCTGAGACAAGAACTCTATGTTATGGCCAAAGTCATTACTGGAAGCAATATGCATGGAGACAATAGCTGGAGAGAACAATGACAAATCCTCAATTTTATTTTGTCTAAGATGCTCCATTGTGTCATGAACCGTAAGTTAAGCCTTGCTCTATCCTATTTAATGGTGTTGGACAAAGTTCATTGTTATATATGGTGGATAAGATAGACATAACCAAAACTCTGCCTAAATCTTGAAACTGTTGAGCCACATGCTTTCTATGGGAAACTCGAGACTCTTTAGAATTGTGAATTTCTAATTATCACATGCACTTGGTGCACTTGACTTTCTTCCAAATGCTTTTTTAACCAAGTGTTCAAATGACGCTGTTTGGGGTATTCTAACTCAGCAACGACGTACTAGCTGTTAATACATAATTAACTAAATAAAAGTGTTCCCTCTCTGATATCTAAGTTTTTTAGATGAGACGGTTCACACAATTCACCATAGTAGAGCAGGCAGAGGTCCAGGATTCGAGTCTTGCCGCCACTTATTAACAGTAGAGGTAGGAGATCCAGTTAACCAAAAGGCTAGGCTGCAGCTATTCAAGCATCTCAAAGTCTATCTATAACGATTGTTATTTCATATCGGAGCTTCTGCTAAAAGAAGTGGTGATCCCTAGCTTGAGACTCAAACTCCGGAAGTCGACTTGCCAACAGACATTGTGGGAGAATACTCTTCACCATCATCAGAAAATGTTGCTTAGCGGCAACCTTGAAATAGGGTAAAGTTTGACTGCAGCAAGCTCTAAAGTTGGGTATTCTGTACTAGCTCGGCTAGATCAATGTCGTCAGTTGCATCTTGAGTCTTCAAAATTGGGTCCCTTAGCCCCTAGATTGGTGCGCAAGCAAAAGAAGAATAAAAAATAGGGGTCTCTAGCTTATTAAGAAGCATATAAATGACATACTAAGCAGAAGCGCGCTTAGGTAGAAAGAACAGCCAGTGTCAGAGAGATGACTTCTGTTGAACTCTTCCTTTACATAAAGGGAATGAATGTCTTAATGGAACAGAGTCCGAGATCGAAGTAGGTTAGGTTAAGGCAAATATGAGTTCAACCCTTTTCTCGTCAGGCCAGGATCGATAGCCATCGACCCTCTTGGATTTCACGTCATAGCATATATATACCCGGACTGAGCATATCCAAGAAAGACACAAGTGGTTGCCTTGAGGAAAAATTTTCTCTTAACTGCGCAAAAATATGAATAAAACATGTGCATCTACCAATTTCTTTATTTCAATGCGTTGTATCCTCTACAGGGGTGGAGTACCCTCTATTCAATATATGATTTCCTACCCGGAGGGATATGGAAACATTGAATTTGCCAATTTTTGAACTTTTCTTTGATTCTTGACACATGTCATGCTGGATTTAAAGAAATCAAAATGAAAGTCTAATTTCGCTAGAGAAAGTTGAATATGAATTAAACCAAAGAGGAGTTTTTAACTCAAAAAGTAGTGGCAGGAAAGGAAGCAGCACACCAGGACGAACTCCTTCTTGTAAATATCAACTCAAGGCCTCCTTTCCTTAATCGTTGGTTTGAGTGTTTTATCGAAGGATTGATATAGAGAAAAAATGCCTATATTTCTTATCTAAACCCACCTACCTTGGGATAACCGGTTACCGGAAGTTTGAAGCTGACTTTAATGAGCAACACTTCCTCGTAGGGTCACCAAAGCAGGCTCCTTTAGCCGCTTCGATTGTTAGAGCTCACTTCACACCAACAGAATCGTAAGCTTTCTTCTCTGCCTCAGCTTGAGAGCTCCTTTCTACATCAAGATCTGGCCCTCGATCGACTCTGGCTATGGTGCAATTCCTGGCATATGTATACCACAGTAGCTAAGGTAACCTCGTTCCAGCTCGCATTATATTTTTAGTTGAGGATTTCTCTTCTGATGTAGTCAGTGAGAAGCTAAGTTCCATTTTAGCTTTAGCAAGACTGTGATTGCCTGAACATACTAGTCTATGCTCAGCCAACATTCTGAACTTGTCTCGATACTGACAGTTCAGTGGATGGGATAGCAGAGAGAGTAAGGAAAAAGACCTTCCTCGCGCACAGACAGGCCATCTTTAGCGAAGTCCCTCCTTCCCAACCTCTCCTACAGTATCCATTTCGTCAAAGAAGGATGGAGCAGGCACACTAACTACTCTGATTGGTCAGGGTAGATCAGAATGTCCTTATTTCACAGCACTATAACATTCTCAAGTTAGAGTCTGACTACCTCTATTCTAAGTAGCACCCGAGAAAGAACACGCTAAGCAGATCTTTACCAAAGCCATATCTCCATAAGCATCCAAAGCTGCCTACTCATTGGTAGTGAAAAAGCAAGAACATAGATATGTTTACGAAGCCAAGAGCCACTCATCTGAGCCAGCGGATTCGAATTCTGCTATGCCGGTGTACAAAGCAAGTACGCAAGGACTGCGTAAATCTTTGGTGGTGGAGGTGGGCTGCCACCATTGTTTCACTGTTGAAGAGGAAAAGAAAGAGGAGGAAGAAGGTAAATAAGAATATAAAAAAAATCAGAAAAGTAATATAAATAAGAATAAAAATAAAATCTAAAAAAATAAATAAATAAGAATAAAAAGAAAATCTAAAAAAAATTAGAAAAGTAATATAAAATAAAAGAAATTATTTGTAAAATTAAAGTTTAATTATTTTTGTTGCCACTCACTCTCTTTGAGAGAGTGAACTACACCTTCTTTGCCAACTCAGCATTTAAGGAGTAAATAATTCCACTTTAAAATAGTTCGGGGGGGGTGTAATAGGACCCCCATAAAGTATGAGTATGTAGTTAAAAATCCGACTATAGATTGAAAACTTATTTGACTATTTTCTCATTATAGATTGTTTATAATGTACAATTAATTAGTACAAAGCTTAGTTGATTTCATACTAGAAAGAAAAAAGTCCAATAAATATTTTACTTAAAAATGAAAGAAGCATTGAAGAAACTTACCTACTTTCTATATTAGCTAGAACTTTTTGAGTCATCAATACATTAATAGGAGATTTTGACTTTCACCATCCATGTTTGCTTTTCTATGTTTCACTTGATATGTGTTTTATATTTTATTTAAATGATTATGACGTATTATTTCATAATGTATTATGGATTGTTTCATTATGAACAATTAATTAATATGGAAAGTAGTTGATTTCAAAGAAAATAAAGTCTAATAAATGTTTTACTTAAAAAGGAAAGAAGCATCGAAGAAACTTACCTATTTACTATAGAAGATAGAACATTTTGAGTCATTAATAGTTAATACATTAGTTGGAGATTTTTATTTATTATTCATGTTTACTTGTTTGTATTTCACTTAACATGCATCTTATATTTTATTTAAATGATTATTACGTGTTGTTTTATAATCTCTTACAAATTGTTTCATGATGTACAATTAATAAGATTGGGAAGTTGTTGATTTTATGCTAGAAAATAAAGTCCAATAAATGTTTTTCCTAAAAATAAAAGAAGCGTTGAAGAAATTTACCGACTTTTTATATGAGCTAGAACCTTTTGAGTTATTAATACGTTAGTTGGAGACTTTTACTTTCACTGTCCATGTTAGAAATAAAGTCCAATAAATGTTTTACTTAAAATGAAAAGAAGCATTGAAGAAACGTACCTACTTTCTACATAAGATAGAACTTTTTGAGTCATTAAAATGTTAGTTGGAGATTTTTATTTTTATTTATCTGTGTTTCACTTGACACGCATCTTATATTTTATTTAAATAATTATTACGTGTTGTTTCATAATGTATTATGTTATAAGTTTTTGTATTGTATTGTTTAAAAGACATACAACTAGATGATTTTTCTCATATATCCTGATTTTGGTGGACAAAGTCACCTCATACCTGTCTCTAATGGTACGTGACGAGTATTTTGTAGATATAGTCGAGTTACACGAAAGCTGGCTCAGACAGTACGTTTAATAAAAAAAAGTATTATATTTGGATAAACTAATTTACACATCAATAATTTTAATAAAGAACCTACAAGAAAAATAAGATACACGATATATAGAGCTATTATAACAAGATATAAGATAAACAATAAAATAAAAGAGATAGTTCAATGTACTACAATTCCTATTATGCGCAAGACCCAAAGAAGGATCCTACCATAAATATCTGTTGCATACTTTGATTACTTTCTTGAACAAATTCGGACTAGATTAATACAATTTCAAATTGAATAGATACTTTTAGATATTATATTAAAAAAAAATACAACTCTTGTAAGATGCAATTTCTTCGTGTATCTTCTAATAGACAAATGAGTACAATTTCCTAGAAACTTCAACTTATTTTACTTTAAAATAAAGTTTGTTGTCAAACTATTTTAATGTTTACGGTACTACACCCTACCTATTATTATTACTCATTTAAATAGAATTAATGATGAAGAGCCATTTGCTTCTTTGATAGGAGGGGCCTCTATTCACCAATGTAGATTAAAAATGTCTCCAAAAAGTGTTGAATGAGACATATTTTTACTAGTTTTGTACAAGTCCTTCTTACTCCTTCATTCCGTTCATCTTTACTTTTCCACTTTATTAAAAGTAGATTTTCAATAATATTTGTCCACTTTATGAAATCAAGAAATACTTTTACACTTAGTTTCTAATTTATCCTTATCATTTAGTTTCTAATTTACCCTTATTATTAATTATGATCATTTTCCTATTACATTTTACAAAACATTATATTTATTATATTCAAAGGATTATTTGGTAAAATTACTCATCATTTACTGCTCCTTAATCCTTGTGTTAAGTTAACCAGGGACAAGGATGAACAGAGGGAGTACTCCCTCTATCCCATATTATATGAACGCTTTTCATTTTACACGATTATTAAGAAATCATTAATGCACTAGTAAACTTTATCATTTTACCCTTTATTCATATCAATGTATATTAAATTTAGTTAGAAAAAATCATTAATACACTAATTAATGGTGAGGATAAAATAGGAAAAAAATAATTAATTCTATCCTAATTTAGTAAATGCTCATATAATATAAGATAAATATTTATAAAAAGATGCTCATATGGGATGGAGGTAGTACTAAACATGAAAACTTGAAATAATTATGCAAGTATAACTTTTCCTTACGGAAATGTGCATTTTTAAGTAGAAAAGGATGCTACTACTTTTTCTTATAAAAAAATCTATGCTATTTTTCCAATGCCGAATTTGTGTAACCTCTACTGTTTAGATTCACCTTAAACTTGCTCTAGTTGATTCTTTGTATCACAAGTAAAACTGACCAAAGGAACTGTGATTCTTGCAAAAAACATATTCAACGTAATCCTATAGGTAGGACCTGAAGAAAGGTGGGAAGGGGTAAGATTTGCCTATGAAGGTAAAGAGGTTGTTTCTGATGAACTGTGTAATTCTTATGTTTTACCAAGTTGAAGGAATGACAGATAAAAAAAATAGGACATAAAAAAGGTATCATTTTACTTTAGTAAATCACACTCTTCTCACTCACAGTTCCATAATTGAGAAAAAGAAGAAGAGCAGCCCTGTGTAATAAAGAGCATGACAGGCTATCTACAGATGCATATGGTAGTAGCGTAGATGCATTTCGAGAAGATCAAGGAAAGATGAACAAGCCAAATTGGGATAATCTTCAACATGCAATAACAAAAATAGGAATGTCATGCTTCCTTATGTGATACCCCAATATATCCGTTAGAGGGCTCGGTCAAATCTGTAAGAGACATTCATGTTTATGTACAAATACAAACACAGTTTTGAATATCATGCCTTCCATAGGTCATGATGAAGGAGATGAGTGAAATATATGTTGCTTATTGCCTTGCACCATACCGTGCAAGTAAAGAAGCACCTTCTGACCAATTTTGCGAGTTTCAAGAGACCATGAGAATCTGGGGCGACCAACCTCAAACATTTAGAGCGTTGACTGCTGACAAACACGAGAAGTGGACACTGTACAATTGTTACACAACTCATGAAGTGCTAACCTGCAAGCCAGAACAGGTTATGCTGCAACCCAAACATACCTGAACCATGGAGAAATTGTAAGAGAATTTTCTGCTAGGAGCTCCAGAGTACTCAGAGTTGACATGTGAGTCGGTTCACACCAAAATTAAATAAGAATCTCCTGACAGCTGAAGATAAATTCACGAGGCATGTGTAGCGATATAATCTATCGACACTGGTTTGGGTTTTATAGGCATTGCATAATCAGTGTCATCTTCAAGATCACTAAACGACACATCCTCCTCATTCACAATAGCAGAACCCGTGTAACCCTCAAACTCTGCATTCTCTTTCAGCCAGTCATCCTCATGCTCATCATATTCGAACACTGGTGGTTTAAAAGAAGGACCAGCTACAACCTCCTTTTCTATCATTTTCCTTGGAGGATCTTCTTCAATAACTGCCTTGTCAATAAATTGGATCTCCGTATTTTCAATTGAGTGTTTCTCGGTTTCAGTGTCAGAAGTGGTGTGGCAAGTTGTACGTTCAAAAGCAAATGCTCCTGGGAGCACAACATATCTAGAGTGAGCATCTTCAGATGAATTGGAGTCAAAGTCTCCACGTGGTGAGTCTGTGCTCTCTTTTGCTTGAAATGTGCCTATACCATACCAATCCGACTCTGGTTTTGTTTTCTTTTGCAGCTCTTGCATCCACATAGCCCTTGCCTCTACAAGCTAAAGAAATGACAAATTAAAATTAGTGCATATAGACAGCCTATGTAATCAAAGGTCTTGTATATAGAAGTTGTATCTCTGAAACTGCTTTGCAGAGACCCCATTATTAGTTCCCTCTGCCCCCAAAAAGAAAAATATTCTCATCATAATTGTGTAACTCAATGCAATGATGATTCTGTAAGCAGGCAGTGCAATATTAACAAACCTGAGGTGTAGACAAAAGCTCAGCATCATGCTTTTTGAGTCTTGAGTAAAGCAGCACAAAATAGACCATCCAAAAGAAACCTTCACTTAAATGAACAGGGCAAAGTGCGAATCTGAGAGCAGCTAATCTCGGCGTTAGACGTTCAACAGCATATGCATGCCCCTGTTGGGCATCAGAGAGCTCAAAATCTAAAAAAAAAGGAGAGAAAAGCTCAATTATTGTAGATCTTCTCCTTAAGATCCCATCATCATCACCGTTAAGTGACAAAATAATATTGCGCAATAGATGCCTTACAAAAATAACTTCCTTTGCCACATGATTACCAAGTATTAACACCATTCAAATTGATATGGCAAATTAAGGTTGACAAAACGAGCCAAATATACATAATCCTCCCAAAATTTTATGAGTTGGGCTCAAGATATTTTGAATTGGGTCAATCTCAACACATTCAAGACTTAACCCATTATAAAAGATCTTCAATTGAGCTCAATTGAATCTTCTATTTCAACCCATTTTAAGACACTCTTTATTTTCATGTAATGTATGTTCTCACATAAAAGGTATGAATTACTATCTATTTTATATCTTCTAGGATTTATCTATCCAATCCATTTGCAACTTACTATTTTTCATTTTCTTGAGTTGAAATCTAAATTGTGATTATAAAAGGTAAATACAATATGTTAAAATTATTGAGATTAAACAAGTCAAATTGGGTAGAAATGACCCAACCTGATTTTTAGCCCATCTGAGTTCAACCCTTTTGAGCCCAAAGTAAAGCTAGGCAGGTCATGACTCAACCTGATTTCTATTTCAAACTATTTTAAATCACCAATTTCAATCCAATCCGCCCATTTGAAACCCCCCCCCCTACCTCCACGACACACTAATACTAACATTTCAAAATGGAAAATAAAGACATATAGTATCAGAAACTCTATCCGTTGTCATATTTGTTTTGACAATATTGAGTGGGTATGCAGCTTAACATGTTAATTTGTTATGTGAATTATATCAATATTGGAAAAGGGTACCAAGTAATGAAGAGTTACTGAGTTAGTTTGATAGAGAAAACATCATATCTAAGTTTAAATTTTGAATAGTTATATGAATTTGAACCTGGTCAAGTTGTATATATTGATACCACTTCAAGGAGTGACAAAGCACCTGGACCTAATGGTGTTACAATGCAATTCTTCAAGGAGCGCTGGAATATTTTGAAAGATGACTTGATGCAAACAATTTAGAACATCCATCTGAATGAAATTTTTGAGAAATCTTTTAATGCTACTCTTATAGCACTTGTACCAAAGAAGTCACCTATTAGTCAGATAGGTGGAGTGTATAAAATAATCTCTAAACTGATCAAAGAGAGAATGAAAACAAGTATGGGAAGCTTGTTGATGAGCACCAAATGGCCTTCTTGAAGGGTAGGCAGATTATGGATGCAGCCCTTTTGGCTAATGAGTTGGTAGACTCTAGGGAGAGTCAGAAGACCCCTAGAATCCTATGCAAGCTGGACATTGAAAAGGCCTATGACCATGTCAACTGGTCTTTTTTTACTAAAAGTCCTAGAAGATATGGGGTTTGACACCAAATGGATTAGTTGGATGAGATTTTGCATAATCAAATGTTGAATTCTCCCTCATTGAAGTTAAACTTTGTGGTTCGTACGCTCTCAACTCTATCACATATTGTGTGATTTAAAAAGTAACATACACAAATTCCTACGAACAAAAGAAGGTACAAATACTATCTACTTAAGGCAGTTATCTTGGATACTTGATCTTTGGAAGTAAATCAAAATCTCCATCCAACCAATGGCATGATATGTAACTGCATTTATGTTTTAATAATTTCAAACAGCTGCATGATCAACTTAACGAGTACTATAAGCTCCTTTCCCAATTTTAGTTGACCTCCTACTTATTTTAGTCCGCCTAGGAAGAATTACCTCTTCCCTTAAATGGCAAAGTCTAACACATGCAATTTTCCATTTCAGTGTTATATAAAGTGAATTTGATATGGTACCAATTTCACATTTTCAAATTCTGAAAGTGTTATACTTCTACTGAAATTCAAATATGCAAATTTTCCAAGTCTTCTTCTATAATTTATTAATCTTCGCAAAAAGGTTGTCAACCAATTTGAGAACAAGGGGAGACCACGTTATCGAGGACCGTTACTTTTCATTAGAAGTACCCAACCTGCACCGAAGACTACCTTTACTTGTGTTAACAATCGTCTTATTTAAATTGTTTATAGGCTTTTTTTTTTTGCACTTCCATTGCTATGTTGTTATCTCTTCATTAATTCTTTTTCTATTTTGACACCACAAGATGCACAAGACAAATCATTATTTGTTTACAACAGAACATTAATGTTCGATCAAACTTGTGTGCACCTCGACAATTACACCAACTACCCATTACAAGAAAGTATTCTGGCAACAGAAACAAGCCGCTCCCCCCCCCTCCTGCCCGAGAAACTATAACAAAAGTCCTCTCCTGATAGTAAATGTCAGAGCAAACACTCAGATTTTTTTAATTGCTCACCTTGTTCACTGTACTCATTCTTATTCTTTTTCACCTCCCTTTCTAGAAAATTGCTACCGGAAGTTTGTTGCAAGAACTGGATCTCTATTACACAAGTTGCTCCGTAAAAGTTCGGAGTGCACTAGTATTGATTGTAGCTATTGCTGTTTAGGTGGAAATTTGTTTATTTAAGTTGCCACAGGAATACGGATTAAGAAAGCCAATTCAATAAATGCAAATATATTGCTTGAAACTACTATGAGTTATTGAAAGCTCCGATAGCTTCCTAATATGCTAGGCAAGGTATCTCTGCTGCTGAATTTTGCATTATATTCAAACTACACATGTCATGTTTTCCCCAAGAAGACCATCCTGAGGAACCCTGGTACTCCTCTTTGCTGGGAGCTTTTGATTCATCTATGTTCCTACTTTATTTGCTTGTTTGTAGCAGACATTTTTTTTGCTTAGACATAACTTCAATAGTTCCAAGTATTCTTATGAAATCTTGACCAGGAAGCAGGAAGAGGACTTCTCCCATTTTAGTTTTCTCTCTCTTTCTCTAGATTTTCTCTTTAATTTAGTACATAACTAATTTTTTGTGTGTTTTGGGTAGGTGACTGGGTGTGCAGGACTGCCTATGGGATTAAATCGTATGGTATTTTCTCCAGTTTATTGGAGAAAGAAAATAGAATGATTTCATTTAATTACCATATACTGTCAAGCATGAAGTGTTTAACATCGACAAAAGGAATTGATCACTCGCAGACAAATGTAGGGTTCAGGTTCTTACATGTAAAGAATTCGACAAAACCATTGAGTTAACCTTTTTTAAGGGCCAATACAAACTACTCACAACAAAACAGAACTTTGCACATAGGTACAAGTTTGGCATAACATGAGTTGTACGGTTAGTTATAAATTCAACAACTTCAAAAGCTAAAAGTGCTAGGTTCTAGTTAAAACCAACTCCTGTAACTTTACTCGAACAAATCACTCGCAGACAAATGTAGGGTTCAGGTTCTTACATGTAAAGAAGACGACAAAACCTCTGAGTTAACCTATTGTAAGGGCCAATACAGACTCTACTCACAACAAAACAGAACTTTGCACATAGGTACAAGTTTGGCATAACATGAGTTGTACGGTTAGTTATAAATTCAACAACTTTAAAAGCTAAAAGTTCTAGGTTCTAGTTAAAACCGACTCCTGTAACTTTAGTCGAACAAAAACAAAATCAACCTTTACTTTAACTCCTAGAAGTTCTCCAAAAGGCATACTTCCTCTGACACAACTAAATAATCAATTGACTCCTATTCCCACATTTTAGGACTGACCAGGCACATTATTGAACGTTGAATTGGATATTTGTCAAATCCCGGGTAGACCAAAGCGATAACTTTCACAAACAGCAATAAACCAGATGATACACTTATCAAGCATGTCTAGAAGTTCAAGTTTGCTACTTCACATAATTTCCATACTACAAAAGAAAAGATCCTCCATACAAGATACTACTTGCCTATATGCCCAATCAGTAATAGTACTAGATCACTATGCTTAGCCCTAAATTCTATTCCCAGCTTAAAAATGAGCCAAAGGATCACCCTCCCTAAATCAATCAATAAAAGTGAAATGTGAGCTCGTCGGAACCTCTCCAATAAGGACTCAAACTAGCAGAGTAACATCCAGAGCGTCATATAATACCTCTATTGAAGTTGTCACAACTCGCATCCTAACCGAATTTCATACAGTGTATTATCTAAACAATTAATTAACATTTCATCAAAACCCAAAATGTCACAAAAGAGTAGCAGAACTAAGGGACACCAATATAATCATAAAGGAAGAGATACAAACCATCAAATTCCTCTTCATCAGCAAACGGAAAATCCAACCAAGTCTCAGGATGATGAGCTATATTGGTAGCAAAGGCTAAAACTTCCTCTGTCACTCCAACAGCATCATTTTCACTCTCCTCCACTTGATAATCCCGGCAATCCGAGTTCCCCAAATAACCACCACCATCTCCAACATATTCCCCCTCTTCCTCCTCGGATCCATCAATCAACCCGGATTCCTCAATCCGGTCCTCATCGGAACCGAATAGATCCGATTTTCCCGGCGGTAACGGCGGAGGTGGAGGTGGAGGTGGAGGAGCGAGAAATGAAGCCACGCCCCATAATTGACGCGCTAGGGTTTCCTTCAGTTCCGATAAGTCCTCCTTCACGCCACGGTTCTGATTATCATCAACATCATCATTATCATCATCGTAACGGTTACCGTTATCGTTATTAGATCGTTCATCCAAATCGATTTCTTCGTAGGTTGATGTATCTTCGTCAACGGCAGTTGATGAGTTGACAGCAGGCGTTACGGCATCGTTTTGGGAGTTGCGTTTGAATTCTACTTCGTCCTCTTCATCGTCGTCGAGACGGAAAGTGTTGGTTATGGAACGGGCAAGCCATGACATGGCTAAGCTTTAAGCTACCGTATATGATTGGATCGAGGAGGAAGAAGAAGAAGGAAGAGATTGTTTGAATTTTGAAAAAATTAGATTTGCAGTAGGTGATTGATGGTTCATTTTCTGTTTTTTTTGGGGCCCGCATCTACTCATACATTCCACCTCACGAAATAGAGTATTTTATCCCTATTTGTGAAATTTCTTTAAAGATGGTATTGTTATGTAGTCATAAGGTTGGATTGAAATTAAAAATATCAATATGGATCGAGAAAGAAATTGAGTTGAATTATAATTTGTTTAAATTTATTTGAGATTTAAATTGACTAAAATTCGAATTGAATCATGATTCATTCAATTTGACTCGCTTAATCTCAACGATTTTAATATATAATTATTTATCTTTTATAACTAAAATTTGAATTTCAACTCAAGAAAATTATAAATAGACTAGAAGATATAAAATAAATAATAATTCATACTTTTAATATAAGAACATACATTATATCAATGCAACTAAAGAATCTTTGACGAGTATTAAATTAAGCACAATTTTAAAGATTCTTTTAAAATATGTTAAGGTTTGAATGAGTTAAGATTAAACCCAATTCAAATTATGTTGAGTTCGATTCATATTTTTGACTTATGTTGACCCTTAAATCATATAGTAATAGATTCTCTTTTTATTTAATAAAACATAATGCGAATTTGAATTAGTCAAAATAAATACGAAACCCACCATTAGGCTTAGATGGAGGTGTGCAAAAATGATTTAATCAATAAATTGAATTGAAAAAGACAATTATTGATTTATTTGATATTAAATAATTGAGTTAACAATATTATAAAAAAATTTATTGAATTATTGATTTGATGTGCAATTTTATGATTTTAGTTAATGATTAACCTAATTTGATTATATTAAAATTACTATTTTTTTATTTTTAATTATGTGACAGTGACTTTATTTTTTAATTTTTCTAGCCCTATTTTCCAAATTTTAATATTATTTTTTATCTTAGAGAATACAAACTAGCCTTTGTGCCTCTCTATCGCGTCACATTTTCTCTTTTCAACACAAACCAATATTATTTTCTTTCTTCATAATTTTATATTTGAATGCTTCAAAAAAAAAAAGTACAATTAAAGTTGTTTTTCATAATTTATTGCACGAGATTAGAAGAAATTTAAACAATTTTAGTTTAAGTAAAAGTTATCAATCTAAAAATTTGTGACGCGCTTCTATATTTGCTATTATTTCAATTTTATGAGCATTGCATGTATGTGTGTGTATGTGTATTATTCTTTTTCAACTTTACTCGTAGTATTAATTATTTCAGAATTATGCAATACATATATAGATAAAAATTTAATTATTAATTGGGAATATCTTTGACGAGAGAGAGAGTAGTATTGATTTATTGGTATTAAGTTTTTGAGTTAACAATTTTGTAAAAAAAATGATTGAATTATTAATTTGATGTACGATTTTATGATTTTAGTTAATGGTTAACCTAATTTGATTATATTATAATCATTATTTTACTTCTAATTATAAAATAATGACTTTAAGATTTAATTTTTCTAATCCTATATATTTTCTTAATTTTAGTATTATTATCGGTCGTAAGCAACACAAACTAGCCTCTTTGTCTCTCTATTGCAAAACACTTTTTCTTTTTGATACAAACTAGTATTATTTCCTCTCTTCTCAATTATAGATTTTGATTGTGTCTAAGAAGTATAATTAAAATTATTTTTCGCAATATATTCCATGAGTTTTTAGAAGAAATTCAAACAAGTCTATCTTAAATAAAAACGATTAATATAGAAACTTGCAATGCATTTATTTTTTTCACTATTTCAAATTTATGAATATTGTGTATATGTATATATAATGATACAATCATTTTCTTATCGTTTAAATTGAAAATCAACTTGTTAAAACTCAAAAATTCATAATAAGCATCTCCCCGCAAGATTTCTAGAAAAAAAAATCAAAAATCAATTTATATAATCTATCGCTATTAATCTTTTTTTTATTTGAAATCATGCTGAGAATTTCAAATGAAAAAAAAAAATGTTTATGTTGAAATAAATTATATACACCCTCTATTTCTATATATATTTTCTCCTCATTAAAAATAGATATTTTTCAACAGAGAAATTTAATACTTATTATTTCACAATACCAATATATAAATAATACTATTTTTCATATTTTACTCTTAAGAATTATTGTTTTGGAAAAATATGCGAAATCTAAAACAATGACAATTAAATAGAAACGAACGAAATAATAACAAATAGGAGTTGTACTAAATTATTAATTCATTGTTTGATGTACTACATTATTTTGCCTAATACGTTAAACACATCCAGACAAGTACCGTAATCGAAGTTAGATCTGTAATAATCGTTAGATTAATTTATCCTAATTACTATCGCACACATTATAAAACATTTTCAGAAAAATAATAAAGAACCTGGATTTCTGTAACAATTAATAGTAGAATATTTAATTTTATTAGAGTAAAATGAAAATGAAATTTAGTCCCTAAGCACACGTGAAACCAAAGATATTTTGAATCCTCATTGGATCGTGTTCCTAATACAATTAATTAATCCAATTGAAAGCTAAGTTTTTAAAAAAATGCCAAATTTTAATATAGTGTGCATTAAAGGAGAATCCAGATTCCTAACTCCTTTATTGCAGTATGAATTTTTTTGGCTCCACTTGCAATAGTTCAACTTCAACCTTTAAAAGAAATTTAAAAAATGGTTTGGTGGATGAAGTTGTTTTTTCCTTAATTAGAGGTCTCAGTTCGAGTCTTAAAAATGAAAAAATCCTTGGTAGAAAGTATTTTTTTTCAAATGAAGCCATAGCATGAATCTGGATATAGTCGGTCTTCGATAAGGGCACCGGACAATAAAAAAAATGTCCATTGAATTCAAATTGTTAGATTTGTTAGCCTATGACCAAAACAGTGGCTCTCTTTGTAAATCTTTATGGTATTTATTATAATTAATGACTCAAATGTGTACAGAGCAACAAATGAGTTATGTTGACTGTGACTTTACTATATGCATTTAGGCTTGAACTTTTGTTAGATGAAAATACATTTAATGTAACCCCATTGGCATTGTTAGTTATGAGCTCTTAAAAAACACAAACACACACACACAAATAGTGTGGTCCTTCTATATTATCAAATGTGAATCTATATGAGATTTGATTGTGTAATTTACTACCAATGTCATCTTAGTTATTGGTTGGTTTTCTTTTATTCATGTCGCAAGTGAATACAAATAATTTATTTTCTCGTTTCGTTCTTTCAAAAGAGGGAAATTGTGTTTTTCATTCTTTCCGTTATTAATAGTTCACATTGTGTTCAATCCAAGGACAATCTCTCAAATACACGTGTAATGTTATTGGCATGTTTTCCTTCTCTTTGTTGATTCCTCTCGATGAACATTTCCTATGAGCACACTTAACTATTCATGTGACCGAAACTCTCACAACCCATGCATGACAATGCAATTATTAGGGGGCACACTCTACTATTGAACGAATAGCCCGTCATGAGAACCTCGTTGCTTAAGCAAGAAAAATGTTGTGCTTAAAGTATGACTTAGAATCACGAGAAATTAGGGTCCAATTTTTTTTTTAAAAAAGACAATATATTGGCCAGTGGCGGAGCCACATAGTACTCAAGGTGTTCATTCCCTTCGATGAAAAATTATTATTTTTATATGATAAAAGTAATACTTTATTTATATATAATAAATGCCGAATCCCCTTCGTTTAATTAGTGTGTCTATTTCTTAAAATTTTGAACCCTTTAAGAAAATCCTGAATGTGCCACTAATATTGGACGATTTCTCATCTAAATCATAATAGATAGAGTTACCTGATACGTCTATCGTTGAAAGTTAGTATATGGCAAATGAATTAGTCGATGAACACGTAAACTAATTTAAAAGTAGCTCCTATTGTATTTTGCCCCAAAGATAATATGCAAAGAAACAAAACAAGGTTCTTTGGTCTTTAGAAAAAGTCCCCAATTGAGCTCTTTCCAGCTTTGAAGATGTATAAATTTGCTATACTAAAAAGAAAAAGACTTAAAATGGGGTTCACCCTCAAGCCCACAGACAGTAAGTAGTATGCTTTTCTCAGCAAAATTTGCTTACTTTCAAGTTCCCCTTAGATCTCAGTCAAAGTTCCTATTTTGCAATGCCAACAAAGACTACTAACTTGTCTACTCTGCTTTTAAGGTAAGTTATTTGTCCGTGCACTTTTCAACTTCCCTCTCACTTTTTTTATGCCTACTTTTCTTTTCTTGGTCCAAGATAAGAGTACTTGGGGATTCTTCCAAGGCAAATACATACACTTCTCCAAGGACAAGGAGTATAAAATACCTCATCTGCACGTGTTTCCAAATCTTGAAACTCATCATTTTGACCATTTGGACAAGTTTTGTTAACTACAAGAATGACAATTCTAGTACAGTTGCGCTCACCTTGACAAATTTCATAGACATTATTGACTGCTAGACTGCAACCTTGGTGCTTATTTGAGTAGATTTTTGCAAGACAGTTCACCTACCCGTCATGCTTAAGCCAGGGGAGCAAGAGCTAAAGGGGAAAGCTTTGAAACTTGGGGTTTATTGTATCTTTGGAATCTACTGTTGCTCTTCATCTTCTTTTGGAATTTTTCACTAAGTTTCATACGTGCATTATGAGAACCTATAAGGCTATGACAGTGACATAATGGAAGTGCTATTTTTCTTGTTTAATGCTATTATTACCAGGACTTTAATGGAACATGAAAGTTCCAGTTCAGCTGAAGTCCTCTTTCTACTTTTTTTTCCTTCTCTTTCCATTCTTACCGCACAAACAAGCTAGAAAGAAGATAGATGTTTACTGACAGAATATTTCCAATCAGCAAAACAGCAGCTCTTTCCAACAAAGATCTATTATAAACAGAAGTGCCACTATCCTCAAAGAACAATCTTTAACACTCACCACCAAAAATGATGACACACCCGAGTGGGATCCTTCAAAAATGAAATACTTTTGAAGAATTCGACACACACATCATCATTTTTGAACAGCCCAAGCAACAAAACTTATTACATCTGCAGAAGAGAACTTGTATCAAAATTCTGAATACTTTAAAGTTCACAAAGGGATGAGTGTCAATCATTACTTGAAACAGTAAGATATTGAAAAGAAGCAAAGCAGATGAAACATAAAAAGTAAAGCTAAGACAACAATTGAGAAGGGAAAATTGAATCCATTGTGAATGCTGATTTCATATTGGAAATGTTGCTTTTTTTACAAATGATCTCCACAATGAAAAAACGAACTCCCGAGTCCTTC
>DF359102.1:15031-27023 GCA_000787875.1 Solanum virginianum
TTATCATATTTTTAGCAACCATATAATCATCATAACATCATTCAGCTCATAAGACATGCATCGAACCTTCAATTCTTCAAGAAACCATAATCGAACATTTTATCAAACACCTTGGGAGTGTGTAATGGGGGTAAAAGAGTATGCAATTTGGAGATGAAATCATGCAGGGAAATTAGTGGTAAAACACCTTTAATCAACACATTTTGTAACACCCCCAAGACATTTATATCAAAGCCCCTCATCAAATCCAATATTAGATCCAAGATTTAAAGCTCAAAACATGTTAAAACAACCATACTCTCATGAACTAAAATCATTAAGCAGTAAATTTCTCAATACCCACATGTAAAATCAACTTTAAATCATGCAATATTAAGTAAAAGAGGGTTTAGGCACCATTAGTGAAAAGACTCAATGGTTCAATACCACATACCTTAGCTTTGGAGAGGCTCTTGAAGAAGACTTTAATGGAGACTAAAAGCTTGAATGAGGTCCTTGATGAAATCCTTAAGATTGATCTTGAGTTTAGGGCTTGAATTTAGGGTGAAATTTGAGTCTACGTGTTTGAGAGGATATTAAGGAATGTAGAGGATGATATGAGGGTGAAATAAGGTTAAGTATAAGTAAAAACACATATGGGAACCCTTGGGCCCAAGACTTGAAAGTCTTGGACCGAAATCAAAAAAATAGGACCAAAATAACACAGGTTCGCGTCGCAGAGGCGATGCAGATACTCACTGAAAATTTGCATTTTCTTCACGAATAATGGGCATAAATCCTTCATCTGAACTCAGAATAAGGTTAAACAAAGTGTATTGGATAGTTAATTCAAAGGGCTTTAATTTGGCATGTCGTGGGAAACCTAATTCCTTGTGTGGTAAGAGGTATGTCCCTTCAAAGTTGACCCTCCTAAGTAGCATTTATTGAGATTTTTGGATTTTGATACGATTGCTCTACAATTCGAGTTAGACACATTTCCCACTCAATTTGATCCCTTAAACAAGAATATGAAGTCAGACATTTTATCAAACACTTGGTGGATGTGTAATGCTAGTTCAAAATCATGCAATTCAAGAGTGAAATTATATGAGAAAACATAATATTAATCAACCCACCAACACTTGGTGAAACTCTCATGCAAGATACATTGAAACCTTTCATCAAATCTCATAATAGATCACAGATTCATAACTCAAAACATGCTTAAACAGTCACATTTTATGAAATCCCAATATAGTTTATATTCAAATTTCATAATAGAAGATATCCATAGATAATCAACTTGAAAACATTCAATTTACATAAAAAAGAAGGTTGGGCACCATAGATGAAAGGACCCAATGATTGAAACCCACATACCTCAACTTTGGAGATTTTCTTGATGAAGATTTAAATGAGAACTTGAAGCTTGAATGAATTTCTTGAGATCCAGAAGTGAGTTTGGGACACTTGAAATGGAGTAAAATATTTGGCCAAGTGTTAGAGAGGGTTTTGGGGAATGTCTTGAATAATATGAGGTTGAAAAATAACTAAGTATAGGCATTTTTACGCATAGAAAGGCGTAGGCCCAAGACACCAAAGCCTTAGACCGAAACTAAGAAAACTGGCAACAAAATACACTACTCCAAGATGGCTCCGCATCGCGCAGCCAACACGAACAACCACTAGAAGTCAAAAATTTTAAGAAAATAAAATTTCGATACGATTGCTCTAAAATCAGGGTTAGACCCATTTTCCACTCAATTTTACCGCCTTATAAAGAATATGAAGTCGGATTTTTTATATTATCCACGGATTTTGAGTATATAGAAATTATGATTATGGGCATTTTCGAGGCATATTTTTTAGCACTTTTTGGGGCTTTTCAATATCTCTCCCTTGGGAACATTTGCCTCCTAATGTCAAAGAAGTGTATATAAGAAGGTAATCATGAAGAAATCAGCCCCAACAAGAATGCAACAATGCACCTAAACATCATTTCAAAATCTCATCATAAGTGTGAAAATTACTATGAACTTGTCAACATAAACATGAATGCATGAAAATGACATAAGGACTGAAACTTAAGACTTGAAAGAATATAGGGGGCTTAAGTGAGTACCTTAGGCTTGAGTAGAAGGAATAGATAGGGATATTGCTTTTGCATGTCCGCCTCGGCTTTCGATATGACACTTTCAACTTATTGGTTCTTGAAAGGACCTTAACAGAAGCTACATCCTTGTTCCTCAATCTCTTCACTTGTCTATCAAAAATTTCTATCGGAACCTCTTCATAAGTCAAATTATCTTCAACAACACCCACAACATCTAGAGGCACAATAGCACTTGGGTCATCCACACACTTCCTCAACATAGACACATAGAAGACTGCATGAACCATATTCATATATTATTCAATTCTAACTCATAAGCCACTTTACCAATCCTCCTCGATACTCTATAGGGACCCAAAAATCTTGGACTCAATTTACCTTTTTTACCAAAATGAACCACACCTTCATGGATTAGACCTTCAACTAGACCCAATCACCAACCTTAAACTCAAGATCTCTTCTCCTCACATCGGCATAGGACTTTTGTTGATTTTGGGATATTTTCAACCTTTCTCTTATCAACCTCACCATCTCCATGGCCTCTATAACTAGATATAGACCCAACAAAGCTATCTACCCCTCCATAACTAGATATAGACCCAACAAAGCTATCTACCCCACCTCAAACCATCCAACAGGGGACCTACAATGTCTACCATAGAGAGCCTCAAATAGGATCCATACCAATGCTAGAGTGATAGCTATTATTGTAAGCAAACTCAATGAGTGGAAGATGATCATCCTAACTACCTTTAAACTCCAAAACACAAGCTCTAAGCTTATCCTTAAGAGTTTGGATAGTTCTTTCGTCTTGGCCATCCGTTTGAGGGTGAACGGCCGTACTAAGCTTTACCTTGGTACCAAGACCCCTTTGGAAGGACCTCCAAAAGCGATAAGTGAATTGAGAACCACGTTCTGAAATGATAGATAAAGGCACCCCATACAATCTAACTAATTCATGAATGTACAACTTAGCAGAATCTTCGTCACCATAAGTAGTCTTAACCGGTATGAAGTGAGCAGACTCTGTCATCTTATCAACCACAAGCCAAATAGAATCAAAATGTTTTCTAGTCTTAGGTAACCCAACCACAAAATCCATGTTAACCTCCTCCCACTTCCAAGTAGGAATCTCTATGTTCTGGGCTAGGCCACCTGACCTTTGATGTTCGGCTTTGACTTGTTGGCAATTGGCAACCAGATACAAACTTAGCAATATCTTTTTACATATCACCCCACCAAAATACATCCCTCAAATCTTTATACATCATTATAGAACTAGGGGAATAGAATAGGAAGAATTATGAGCTTCACCAACAATCTACTCTTTCAAGTCATCCACACTAGGAACACACAACCTACCTTGGTACTTAAGGGCACCATCTTCCCCTTGGGAGAAAACATCCAACTTACCAGCTCTCACCAAGGCCTTCAACTCTAACAAGGTAGGGTCAAGATCTAGCTTTGCCTTCACCTTCTCAATCAATGAAGATTTAGAACCATCAACCACCACTAGTCCACCATTATCAACCTCCTCCAACCTAACTCCCAATCTAGCCAACTGATTAACCTCTGTAGCCACCTCTTTGCCATCATCATCATCAACATGTGCTAGGCTACCCATAGAAATCATATTGAAAGCATCGGCCACAATATTAGCCTTACCGGGGTGATAATGCACACTCATATCATAATCATTAAGAAGCTCTAACCACCTTCATTGTCTCAAGTTGAGATCTCTTTGGGTGAACACATATTGGAGACTTATGATTGGTAAACAATCAACATGGACCCCATACAAGTAATGACGCCAAATTTTTAATATGTTTGGGTGAACACATATTGGAGACTCTTATTTTCGGTAAACACATCAACATGCACCCCATACAAATAATGACACTAAATTTTCAGGCAAAAACCACAACGGCCAATTCAAGATCATGGGTAAGATAATTCTTTTCATGCACCTTATGTTTTCTAGAGGCATGAGCTATCACCTTACCATTTTACATCAGCGTCCAATTCAATAACATGGGCAGGATAATTCTTTTCATTCACCTTGAGGTTCCTAGAGGCATAAGATATCACCTTACCATTTTGCATCAAAACACAAACAAAACCAATTCGTGAGCCATCCCAATACACACCAAACCCTTCCAACCCTTCCGGTTGGGACAAGATAGGAGAGAAGACAAGCTTATCTTTCAGAGATTGGAAATTCTTTTCACACTCATCGGTCCATACAAACTTTACCTTCATTTGGGTCAACTTAGTCATGGGAGAAGCAATAGAAGAGAACTCATTCAAAAACCTCCGATAATAATCAGCTAAGCCCAAGAAACTTCTAATATCTGATAAAGTCAAAGGCCTAGGCCAATTTCTAATTACCTCCCTCTTCTTAGGATCCACCTTAAGACAATCACCCAACACCATATGACCTAGAATGGCAACCTCTTTCAACCAAAATTCACATTTCTCATATTTGGCATACAACTTCTCTTCCCTTAAGATTTGTAACACCACCCTCAAATGATCCACATGTTCCTCCTCACTATGGGAACAGATCAAGATATCATCAATAAATATCACTATAAACAAATCAAGGTAGGGTTCAAAGACCCTATTCATAAGATCCATGAAGATAGTCGGTGCATTAGAAAAACCAAAGGAAATAACCACAAACTCATAATGCCTATGCCTAGCCCGAAATGTCGTCTTAGGAATGTCACACTCCCTCACTTTCACTTGGTGATACTCGGACAGAAGATCAATCTTAAAGAAGTGACTAGCCCCTAGAAGTTGGTCAAAAAGATCATCAATCCTTGATAGACGATACTTATTCTTTATGGTGACCCTATTGAGTTGCCGGTAGTCAATGCACATTCTAAGAGTACCATCCTTCTTCTTCACAAACAACACTAGTGCACCCCAAGGTGATTGGCTAGGCCTAACAAAACCTTCTCCAACAAATCCCTCAATTGCTCTTCTAACTCCTTTAACTCTGAGGGGGCTATACCATAAGGGGGAATAAAAATGGATTGAGTATCAGAAAAGAGGTCTATGCCAAAATATATTCCCTTTCGGGAGAGACAATAGGAAGCTCATTAGGAAAGACATCAAGGAACTCATTAACCACCAAAACCGACTCTGTAGTAAGGACTTTGGACCCAACATCCCTAACCCTCACAACATGATATATACAGCCCTTAGAAATCAACCTTTGGGCTTTAATGCAAGAAACGAATCTACCCTTGACCACCACATCATGACTTTCTCACCCAAGAATGGGTTCATTAGGGAATTGAAATTTGATCCTACGGTAACTACAAAATAGAGGCATAATATGCATGCAACCAATCCATCCAAGAATGACATCAAAATCCACCATATCCAACTCAACAAAATCACAAGGCAATATTTTATGCAAAATGAAAACAGAAACTTTTTGGAAACAAAAGAAAGAGTGGTACCCGAATCTTTCAATACATACACATCAAAATTAAAGACTTTTTTATCTTATCATCAATCAATCCTTATTTTTTCTTTTTCTTAAAAATATAGGAGTTATATGTGTGTTGCTAATTTTAAAAAATATTAAAAATGACACAGTCCATTGCATTTGTCAAATAATTAAAATATAATGCAGTTCATTGTTTTAGTTAAAAAAATTTAAAATCGAGGAAAAAAGCATCGAGCAAAAAAATGATAGAACTGATTGCATCACTTTTTTGTTGATTTTGATCAAAAAAATAACGCAGTCCATCACTTTTGTCAATTCTTTTTTGATAATTTTTTAGTAATGATATCAATAAACAACTTTTCTATGAATTAAACTATATTTCAAGAATTACAAATTAACTTGACATTCTCGTGTTCTATCATTATAATTATTAAAAGTTAATCCACATAACTATATAATTATATAAACGTACTTTTTGAGTAGCATACACATATACATTAACTTTCTTTTCTGCTTCTATTTTTAAAAAGATCTGACTTGAAAACACAATTAGTTAACCTTACAATAAAAAAAATAAATAAGAAACATAAAAATAAATTTAACTAATCAAATAAAAACTTTAAAAAATATTTAATATGAGTTAAAGAGTAAAGAAGGACCTTTTCAAAAACTACAAAGAGAAGCAAAGAGCAAAATCAATCAAATTCTCTAGAAATTATAAAAAGAAGTTTAAAAAATCTCTAGAAACTACAAAGAGAAGAAAAAGTGAAAACTATATTTAGCATATCAAATCATTTTACCTCGTAAAATTGAACTAAGCAAGAATGTCTAGCAATCTTCATTATAGATCTCTCTCTTGCAAAATCATATCAAAGAAGACAAAAATTAACCAACCAAAAAAAAGAATAAGCAGAAACGAAGATAAAACAATCATCATAAATGTTAAATATAGGTTTTGTATGATTTTTAGGTGCCATAAATTTCTATTTAAATTATTTGAGGGTTATGAATATGAACGATTAAGTGTTATGGACATTACTGATATTAATGGAGAGTAAAATTTATATAATCGAAGAGGAATAAATTAAGGAAATGATTTGATAAAAATAAAATAATTGAAAGAAATGAGGAAAAAGAGCCCTCCCCCCACCCTCCAAAAAAAAAAGTTAATCAAAATTCAAACCCTTGGAGAACACCACATCTCCGTTTTCATATCCAACTTTATTATTATATATATAGATTTTTCATCTTTCATTATTCTTCTCAAATCGCTAGTAAGCGAAACCTATATAAATGGTGAAGTATAGATCAAATTTAGTAATATGCTCTGTATCATCCATTTATATCGATATGAGTCTCAAATTACTTTGTTATATTATTCTACATTCATTGCAAAATTCAGTTATTATCTCCTCATATGAGCTGAAATCATATGTTAGTACCGGAGAAGATATCAAAGCTAAAATTTCATTATTTTGTATTATTTATATTTTAATTTTACCCAATAGTTTTTTTTAAAAAAAAGTGATTTTTTATCTTACAAAAAAATTAAGAGATCGGAGTAGGGCTGTTCAAAATTGAATTGAAATTGATAATCCAAATAAAAAAATTAGAGTTCAACTTTAGTGCATTATTAATGTAGAAGATTTTTATACCATCTGATAATATTAACCTGCTATTGCAGTGAAACGACCACAAAAAGTGTCCAAAAATGTGCCTTGGAAGTGGTCGAAATCATAATTTTTATATATCTCAAAATTCGTGCGTCATATCAGAAATTCGACTTCATATTCTTGATCAGGGGATCAAATTGAGTGGGAAATGGGTCTAACCCTAATTTAAGAGCAAACAATTAGCAATTTCATTTTTTGTAATTTTCCTTATCTAGAATCGATCAACGATAGTGCCGCGGCGCACAGCTGTCACGGACATGTATTAATTTTGCCTCCATGACAGGTCTACATCATAGACTAGATGCGAATCTATGTATTTTGTTGCCAGCAATTTTTATCTCGGCCAAGGCTTTTGGGTCTTGGGCCTAAGTGTTCCCAAACGTGAAAATACCTATACTTAGCCATATTTCACACTCATATCATTCAAAACATTCTTCGATACTTTCATATAATTCGCCAATATTTTATCTCCTAAATTTAAGTCTCAAACTCATCCAGATCTCAAGGTTCCTATTCAAGTTTCAAGTCTCTATCTATATTACTTGAGGGTGTTACCAAGTGTCTATTGATGGTTTTAATTAGATTTTCTAGCATGATAACACTCTTGCATTGCATGGTTTTACACTAGCACTATACACCCACCAAGTGTTTGATAAAATATTCGGTTATGGTTTCTTAAGGAATTCAAGGTCCAATGCATGTCTTATGAGTTGAATGACTTTATAATGATGAAAGGAAGGTTTATATATGATGATTATATGATGATGAAAGGAATGTATGTATATGATGATGAAAGTAATATATGTATATGATATTATCTCTATAGTGTTGGGGATGACCAAGCCTTTGACTATATGAGAATGAGAGGAATGTATATATATGATATCATCTCAATAGTGTTGGGGATGACCAAGCCTCCTCCGGGAGGTTGTAGGCTCGGGTAACCTTGTTGAGGGGTTTGTTCCTTGATCGCCTCACTCAGGAGGTGGCAAGCCCATGCAACCTTATTGGGGGGGGGGGGGGTTTACCCATCAACCTTGTTGGGGGGTTTGTACTCCATTGACCTTGTTGGGGCATTTGTACTTCATCAACCTCATAAAGGGGTTTGTACCTCATGCGCCACTCTAAGGAGGTGGCAGGCCTTGGATTGCACTATAATGGTCACTCCTTACACTCGTACTATGTTCTACATAAGCATGATTTTACTTCAAGCATCATTCATACATGTCATATTATTAGTATGCTATTCATTTCTTATGATTATGTATTTTGCTTATGATTCCTATCTCTTGTTGCATTGCATTTTACATACTTAGTACATTCAAACGTACTGACGCATACTCCATGCCTATATGATATCACCATGTAAGTACCAGCACTCCTATTGATTCTCCTCGTGGCTAAACGAATTGTTCAAGTTAGCTTTTGGTGATTCCTCAAGTCCAGGGACAATATCTAGCTTCTCTCAAGCTTATGTTTAGATTATCGCTTGTATGTTTGGATTACCTATTACCATTATTATGAGGGTAAGCCCAATTGCTTGTCTTGGCCCCTACTAAGTAGCTAAGATTTAGAGGTGTTGTTGGACACAATATGTATTATGCTACAAACTTTGACTCTTGTTATTATGATATGAATGATGTCCCTTAGCCTGAGTTATCCCTATATTTACTTTTATGTTGCTATTTTATTGCTTCCACGACCAAGGATGTGTAATGATTCGCTAAGAGGCTTACTTGGGGTCCCTTCGGGTTCCCCTTATGCTGTGTCATGTCTAGGCCCTAGGCTTAGGTCATGACAAACTTAGTATCAAAGCACTAGGTTGTTAGATCCTCAGAGTCCACCACACTGCGTCGATTAGAGTCCTATTAATGGTTGTGAAGCACGCCATGACTATGAGTAGGAGTCTATGAGATATTTTAGGAAAGTTTCCCTTCTTCATGTTCTAAGTCGTAGTATAGAGAGAGGCTGTGAGGCGTTCTAGGAAATGTTCCACTTCTTCATGATCTATGTCATACGATAGAGTTAGGTCCCCTATGGTTTATTACTAATCCCTAACCATTACATTTCAGCATATATCTCGAGCTACTCAGGAAGGTGATGTAATTAATGCAAAGATTTGCAATGCTCTATGGGAAATGGCCAAAGCACCCGCAAAATAGGTAACTCACCTCGAACAACAAGTGAATGCTCCCGAGACTTCAAATGGTAAGAGGAGAGGTAGTGAGGCCAAGAGGGCCCGTATTGATGGAAAATTCTAAAGTCCCAAAGGTAGAGGTGGTGTGGTGTCTTATGCTAGGTATCCAAAATATGGTAGGTCTCATGATTGCACATGCTTGAGACGTACTGATGCTTGTTATGGTTATGGAGAGTTGGGTCATAAGGTAAGGGAATACCCTCATAAACACAATAAGAGTAAAGGAGGTGATGATAGGTTGATTCATTTTAGATGCCCAAAAGGTGGGAGAAAACATGGTGGTACATGTTGGAGGAACACAGGTGCATGATCTAGGTATGGTGAGACGGGCCATAAAATTCCAGATTGCCCTTATGCTCAGGACAAGGGTAAAGGTAGTGATGTTGATCAAGAGGCGCAAGGAGGGGATGAGTTGCCCGATGTTTACTACTGGTATATTGAAATTTCCTTTGGCTTTGATGTGTTTGCATTGCCCAGGTGCTATTATCTCTTTCATTATTCTTTTGGTTGCTAGTGAGTTTTATGTGTGTTCCGAGCTCTCTTTGGTGTTTATCTGATTGGTGGGCCTATTGTTGTTTGAAGGTTCATAGGTGTTGTTCCGTGTTTATATTGCATTAGGTCATGCCTTGTGACTTATTAGGTTTAGTGTGGTGGATTTTGGTGCTATGCTTGAGATGGATTAGTTGTGTTGGTGTTGTGTCCCCATTGAATATAGGGCCTATAGAGTTAAATTCCGATTCCCTATTAAATTCGTCTTTAAGTGGGGGCTTTAAAGTAGTTGCAAAGAGATAGGTCCATTTCTTGTACTATGGTATGCTTGATCTCTAAGGGGTTGCATTCTTTGTCTTGTGGAGGTTAGGGATGTTGAACCTAAGTTATTTTCTATTCAAATTATTTTAGGTGGTAGATGAACTCTTGAATGTCCTTTCCGATATTATGGATTTGGGGTAGTATCTTTTGGTTTGGCTAGTGCACCAATTATGTCTATAAGTCTCATAAATATTAGACCTTACCTTATTATATGTATGATGGCTTGGGTGATGAAAGGTTGGTTTGCCTCCGAAAGTGAGGAGTGCATATGAGTTATTTCAAGGTAGTATTACAAGGTTTAGGGGAGGAAGTTGTATGCTAAGTAGGATGAATGTGAGTTTGGTTGCAAAAGGTTGCCAACCTAGGTCTTGTGATATCGGGTGATGGTATTAGGGTGGAACCTAGTAAAAAAAAGGTGATTAGAGATCAGCCTAGAACTTTGAATCCATTGCATATTATGAGCTTCTTGGGCTTAGCGTGTTATTAATGGAGATTGTGAGTAGGCTTCTTTCCATTGCTTCTCATATGGTTTAGTTAACCCCGAGTAAGGCTCGTTTGAGTGAGCCGATAAGTGTGAATAGAGTTTCTAAAACCTTAAAGATTAAGCTGGTGTCCACTCCTATCTTGGCTCTACCGAAAGGATTGGAAGAGACTTGTTGAGTATGGTGATGCTTCAAGAAATTGGTTTGGATTGGAGGCCTTGGGGTGGTTTGGCTACTTGCATATCATACTTCCAATAAGCGTAAGGCCCGTAAGGTTGTAATATAATGGTTAAGGATGGACAATCCATTTGGTCAACTATGATGGGCTTAACCTTTCTTTAAGATTGATTTTAGTATGGGATTTGTCTCCAAGTGAGGACGAGGGTAGGTGATATCCCTAAGTGTCTTTGCAGACTAGGAATGAGCATTTGAGTAGTGGTGGAGTTGTTTGGTTAACTTATACGCCGGTTATGTTTATGGGTTTCATGAATAGGGTCTTAAAACCTTATCTTGGCATATTTGTAGTGACCTCTAGTGGTGGAGCATTGAATTATGTAGAGTTTGTGAACCATTTGGGGTAGTATTGCAAGTCTTGGGGGATGAGATGTTGTTTGCCAAATATGATAGGTGTGATTTGAGGCTAATAAGAAGGTGCCTAGAACTCCTTGAGGACTATGATATGAGTGTGTATTATATTCCCTAATAAGGCTAAGCTTGTGATCGGTGCTCTAAGTAAGGTGCCTATGGGTGGCCTAGTATATGTTAATGGTGAAACGACCCCAAAAAGTGCCCAAAAATGTGCCTCGGAATGCCTAGAATTTTAAATTCCATATGTCTCAAAATTCATGCGTGATATCAAAAATCCAACTTCATATTCTTGATAATGGGGTCATTTTGAGTGGGAAATAGGTCTAACCCCGATTTTAGAGCAATCAAATCATAATTTCAAATTTCCAAAATTTTAATTTCCAAAATTGGTCCGCAATGGTGCCGCGACGTGCAGCTATCGCGGATATGTGTAAACTTGGTCTTATCTTTGTAAATTCTGCCCAGTTATTTTTCTTGTGGTCCAAGACTTTTGAGCCTTAGGCCTAAGTGTTCCCAAGAATGTTTTAACATATACTTAGCTATATTTCACTCACATATCATCCTAAACATTTCTCAATACTCACTCAAACACTTATAGCCTGTTTGGCCAAGCTTATAAAATCTGCTTATTTGGAAAAGTACTTTTTTTAAAAGTACTTTTCGAAAAAGTACTTTTGGTGAAAAGCAGTT
>DF359102.1:27623-40256 GCA_000787875.1 Solanum virginianum
TGAGGTTTGATATATATTTCTTGGGGGTGTTGCAAGGTGTTGATTGATGGTTTTATAATGGATTTTCTTGCATGATTTCATCTCTAAATTCCATGGTCTTGTACCCCATTACACACCCGTCAAGTGTTTGATAAAATGTCCGACTATGGTTTCTTGAGAAATTGAAGGTCCAAAGCATGAGATATGATATGAATGATGTTATGATGATGAAATAAGCTTAGAGCTTCTTGGGCTTGAGAAATTGAAGGTCCAAAGCATGAGATATGATATGAATGATGTTATGATGATGAAATAAGCTTATTTATATGATGAATTCTATATAAAGTATTGTATTAGACCATGCCCAATTCAGAGGGACCAAGAGCCCGGATAACCTAGATGGAGTTTCGTGCTCATCAACCTAGTGAGGGGTTTGTACGTCACCACCAGGGTTATGGAGTAGACTCATCATCAACCTAGATAGGGGTTTGTACTCATTAACCTAGTGAGGGGTTTATATCTTACCACCTAAGTGATGGGGTGGCATCATCACCGACCTACCAAGGGGTTTGTACTTTCGGAAGCTAGCTTGGTCTCTTCTACACATATCATATCCTATATGAGCATGAGTTACTTAAGCATGTTTTACTTATGCATTGGTTGTGAGGGTGAGCCCGGTTACTTTTTCTTAGGCCCAGCTCTTATCTAAGTATTAGAGGTGTTTATTGGACCTGTTATGTATCTATGATATGAGCTTTGACTCTTTGTCTCTTGATTATGATGTTATGCATGCTTTCCCCTTATCCCCTTTGCCCTTATTCTTACTCTTTGTGTATTTTATATGCTTTTGCGACCAGTTATGTGTAATGATAAGTTAAGAGGCTTATTTAGGGTTCCTTTAGGTTTTTCATTCATAGTGTTATGTTTAGGCCCTAGGCTTGGGTCGTGACAAACTTGGTATCAGAGCACTAGGTTGATAGATCCTCAGAGTCCAACACATCACGTTGATTAGATTCCGATTCATGGTTCTGAAGCGCGCCATGACTATGAATAGGAGGCTATGAGGCATTTTAGGGAATGTTTCCCTTCTTCATATTCTAAGTCATGCTATAGAGTTGTAGTGAGTTCTCCCCCCCCCCCCAAACGATTGTTCTTTGCTATCATGCCCAATATTAGAGAAAGAAGGGCCCAAACTCCCAAGGAGCAACCTACCAATAGTGAGCTCTGGGATGCCCTCACTATGTTTGCCTAAGTTGTGTCCAATCAAGTCAATCAAGGGGCCTAAGCCCCTCATACTACTACCCCGGAAGCTAGGGTAAGAGACTTCATAAGGATGAATCCTCCAGTGTTCTATGGGTCAAAGGTGGATGAAGATCCACAAGAGTTCATTGATAAGGCCTACAAGATCTTGAATATCATGGGTGTTAGGCCGAATGAAAAGGCGGAGTTGGCGGCATACCAACTCAAAGGGGTAGCCCAAATATGGTATGATCAATGGAAAAATATCATGGGTGTTGGGCCGAATGAAAAGGCAGAGTTGGCGGCGTACCAACTCAAATGAAGATCTACAAGAGTTCATTGATGATGTCTTGAATATCATGGGTGTTAGGCCGAATGAAAAGGCGGAGTTGGCGGCATACCAACTCAAAGGGGTAGCCCAAATATGGTATGATCAATGGAAAGGGGAGAAGGAAAATGGTAATATGGTGCTTTGGAAGGAGTTCAAATTGGCTTTCCTTAATCAGTTTTTCCCTCTTGAGCTTAGGGAAGCTAAGTTGGTAGAGTTCATGAACTTGAAACAAGGAGCTCCGAGTATGAGAGAGTATGCCCTCAAGTTTAATCAACTTTCAAAGTATTCTCCTCATTTGGTGGCCGATCCTAGATCTAGTATGAACAAGTTTGTGATAGGGGTCTCCGACTTGGTGAGTGAAGAATGTCGATTCGCTTTGCTAATTAGTGGCATAGACTTGTCTCAGTTGATGACATAAGTCGAGCAAATGAGGGAGGAAAAGTTGAGGAAGAGAAGGGAGCATGAGGCTAAGAGGGTCCGTCTTGGGGGAAAGTTCCAAAGGGCTGGCCGATTCCATCAAGGCCAAGGGTTTTCTCATGCTACTAATAGGAGGTTTACCAATGACTTCCCTAGTTCTCAAGTTATTGGTGGTGTGGGTTCCATTGATGTGTGTCCTACATGTGGGAAGAGTCACAAGGGCCCGTGTTTGAAGGTTTCTAATGCATGCTTTGATTGTGGGGAGCTTGGTCAAAAAAGGGTGGATTGTCCAAGAAATCATGGCAAGGGCCGGGGTGCAAATGTTGTTTCATTGAGTAGAGGTTGTCCTCAAGGTGGTGCACCAAGGCATAATCAGTTTTATGCTCTACATGGGAGGCAAGGGGTTGGTGAGGTTCCCGATGTTGGTACCAGTATGTTAAAATCTTTGACTTTGATGTATATGCTTTGATTGGTCCGGGTGCCACTCTTCCTTTTATTACCCCCTTTGTTGCCCAAAAGTTCCATGTTGACCCCGAGTTATTGCATAAGTCATATGAAGTGTCTACTCCTATTGGTGCCTCTATTGTTTCTACAAAGGTTTATAAAAGTTGTCCTATTTGTATTTTGCATAAGTTGTTGCCTTGTGATCTTGTTGAATTGGACATGGTTGATTTTGATGTCATTCTTGGGATGGATTGATTGCATGCCTACTATGCTTCAATTGATTGTAGAACCCGTAGGGTCAAGTTTCAATTCCCAATTGAACCCATCCTTGAGTGGGAAAGTCAAGATATAGTGGTCAAGGGTAGATTCATTTCTTTCATTACAACCCGTAAGTTGATCTCTAAGAGGTATCTTTACCATCTTGTGAGGGTTAGGGATATGGAGTCTAAAGCCCCTTCTATAGAGTCGATTCCGGTTGTAAATGAGTTCCTTGATATCTTCCCAAATGACCTTTCTGGTGTTCCTCCCGAAAGGAAAATAGATTTTGGTATAGACCTTCTCCCCAATACTCAACCTATCTCATTCCCCTTTACCATATGGCCCCGGTGGAGTTGAAGCAGTTAAAGGAACAACTGAATGATTTGTTGGAGAAGGGGTTTATTAGACCTAGCCAATCACCTTGGGGTGCATCGATGTTGTTTGTAAAGAAGAAGGATGGGTCATTTAGGATATGTATTGACTACTGGAACTCAATAGGGTCACCATCAAGAATAGGTATCCTCTTCCAAGGATTGATGATTTGTTTGACCAATTGCAAGGGGATAGCCATTTCTCTTAGATTGATCTTCGATCCAGGTATCATCAAGTGAGGGTAAGGGAGTGTGATATTCTCTAGATGACCTTTCGGACTAGATATAGGCATTATGAATTTGTGGTAATGTCTTTTGGGTTGACCAATACACCGGCCATCTTCATGGACCCAATGAATAGGGTCTTCAAATCTTACCTTGAATCCTTTGTTGTGGTCTTCATTGATGATATTTTGTTCTATTCACATAGTAGGAGGGAGTATGTGGGGCATTTGAGGTTTGTGTTGCAAAGATTGAGAGAGGAGAAATTGTATGCCAAATATGAAAAATGTGAATTTTGGTTGAAGGAGGTTGAATTCTTGAGTCATGTGATGTTGGGGATGGTATTAAGGTGGATCCTAACAAGACCGATGTGATTAAAAATTGGCCTAGACCATTGACCCTGTTGAATATTAGGAGCTTCTTGGGCCAAGCGGGTTATTATAGAAGGTTTGTGAAAGGGTTCTCCTCCATTGCTTCCCCTATGACAAAATTGACTCAAAAGAAGGTTAAGAATTAGTTATCGTTATGGTTGCATTAAAGATTTGGCGTCACTACTTGTATAGGGTGCATGTTGATGTGTTCACCGATCACAAGAGCCTCCAGTATGTCTTCACTCAAAAATATCTCAACTTGAGGCAAAAATGATGGTTAGAACTTCTTAAAGACTATGATATGAGTGTACATTATCATTGGGGTAAGGCAATATTATGGTGGATGCTTTGAGTAGGGTGTCTATAGGTAGCCTAACTCATGTTGATGGTGGTGATAAGGAAATGACTATGGAGGTGCATCAGTTGGCTAGATTGGGGGTTAGGTTGGAAGAAGTTAGTGATGATGGGGTTATTGTTGTTGATGGGTCTAAGTCTTCATTGGTTGATGAGGTGATAGCAAAACAAGATCTTGATTCCTCCTTGCTTGAATTGAAGGCCTTGGTGAAAGAGGGCAAAGTAGAGGTTTTCTCGCAAGGGGGAGATGGTGACCTTAGGTACCAAGGTAGTTTGTGTGTGCCTTGTATTAGTGGTTTGAGGGAGAAAATCCATGATGAGGCCCATCATTCTTCTTAATCTATCCACCCTGGTCTCACCAAAATGTATAGAGACTTGAGGGATGTGTATTGGTGGGGAGGCATGAAGAGGGATATTACCAAATTCATTTCTGATTACCACAGTTGTCAACAAGTCAAAGCAAAACATCAAAGACTGAATGGTCTAACCCAAGATAGAGAGATTCCTAATTGAAAGTGGGAGGTAATTAATATGGATTTTGTTTTTGGGTTGCCCAAGACTAGAAAAGGTTTTGATTCCATTTGGATTGCGGTTGATAGGATGACAAAATCAACTCACTTTCTACTAGTTACGACCATATATGGGGTAGAAGGGTATGCAAGATTATACATCCATGAGTTAGTGAGGTTACATGGGGTTCCTTTATCCATCATATCGAGTCGTGGTGCACAATTCACTTCATATTTTTGGAGATCTTTTCAACGGGGCCTTGGTACCAAAGTTCACCTTAGCATGACCTTTCACCCTCAAATGGATGGCCAAGACGAAAGAACCATTCAAACACTTGAAGATATGCTTAGGGCTTGTGTCTTGGAGCTTAAGGGTAGTTTGGATGATCACCTTCCATAGATTGAGTTTGCCTACAACAATAGCTATCATTCTAGCATCGGTATGACTCTTTAGGATGATCATCTTCCATTGATTGACTTTGCCTACAACAATAGCTATCACTCTAGCATTACTATAGCTCCTTCTAAGGCTCTTTAAGGGAGACGTTAGAGATTACCGGTTGGTTGGTTTGAGGTTAGAGAGGTGGCTTTATTGGGACCGGATCTGGTTGTGGAGGCTCTTGAGAAGGTTAGGATGATTAGGGAAAGGTTGAAAATAGCCCAAAGTCATCAAAAATCCTATGTTGATGTGAGAAGAAGAGACTTTGAATTCAAACTGGGTGATTGGGTCTATTTAAAAGTTTCTTGTATAAAAGATGTGGTCCATTTTGGTAAAAAAGGGGAACTTGAGTTCAAGATATGTTGGCCCTTATGAGGTGATAAAGAGGGTTGGCAGGGTAGCTTATGAGTTGAAGTTGCCTAGTGAAATGAATTTGGTTCATCCGGTGTTCCATGTCTCTAATTTGAGAAAATGTATTGGTGATCCTAATGCTATTGTGCATCTTGATGTTGTGGGTATTATTGAAGATAACTTGACTTATGAGGAGGTTCCAGTTTAGATTTTGGATCGGCAAGTGAAAAGATTGAGGAATAAGGAGGTGGCATCCATTAAGGTCCTTTGGAGGAACCAACAAGGTGAAAGTGCTACATGGGAGGCCGAAGCGGACATGGAAAAGCGATATCCTTATCTTTTCCACTCCACTCAAGATTAAGGTACTAATTTTAAGTCCCATATGTGATTTCAAGTCTTATATTTCAGCCCCTATATCATTCATATACATTCATGTTTAAGTTGGCCAATTTGTGATAATGTTTATGTTGAGATTTTGAAAATGGTGTTTTAAATATAATGTTGCATTCTTGTTGGGGCTGAATTGTTTATGATCACTCTAGTCTTGTACGTCTCTTTTACATTCGGAGACGAATGTTCCCAAGGGGGAGATATTGAAACGACCCCAAAAAGTGTCCAAAAATGTGCCTTGGAATGCCCAAAATTTTAAATTCTATATATCTCAAAAGCCATGTGCGATATCAAAAATCTGACTTCATATTCTTGATCAGAGGGTCATTTTGAGAGGGAAATGGATCTAACCCCAATTTTAGAGCAATCAAATCATAATATTAAATTTCTAAAATTTCAATTTCCAGAATTGATTTGCGATAGTGCCGCGATACACAACTGTCGTGGACATGTGTAAACTTGGTCTCCGCGATAGGTCCATGATGCAAACCTGTGTAAATTCTGCCCAGTTATTTTTCTTATGATCCAACACTTTTGAGTCTTGGGTCTAAGTGTTCCCAAACGTGTTTTTACCTATACTTAGCCATATTCTGCCCTCATATCATCCAAACATTCCCCACTACTTACTCAAACACTTAGCCATATTTTTCACTCCTAAATTCAAGTCTCAAAACTCTCATCCGGAACTAAGGATTTCCTTCAAGCTTCAAGCCTCGATTTTCAATCTTCACCAGGAGTTTCTCCAAAGCGAAGGTATGTAGGTTTTAGCCATTGGGTTCTTCCACCCATGTGCACTAATCTCCTTTTTACTCAATTTGCATAATTTAAAGTTAATTTTACAAATGGGTTTACTAGTATGAACATGTCTATGAACTATCTTAAAGCTATGTAAAGTTGTGACTGTTTTCCATGTTTTAAGCTATAAATCTTGGATCTATTAGAAGTTTTGATGAGGTGTTTTGATATATATATTTCTTGAGGATGTTGCAAGGTGTTGATTGATGGCTTTACAATGAATTTTCTTACATGATTTCATCTCTAAATTCCATGGTCTTGTACCCCCATTACACACCCGTCAAGTGTTTGATAAAATGTTCGGCTATAGTTTCTTGAGGAATTAAAGGTCCAAAGCATGATATATGATATGAATGATGTTATGATGATGAAATGAGCTTATGTATATGATGAATTCTATATAAAGTGTGCATTAGACCATGCCCAATCCGAGGGGACCAAGAGCCCCGATAACCTAGATAGGGGTTCGTACTCATCAACCTAGTGAGGGGTTTGTACTTCACCACCAAGGTGATGGGGTGGCATCATTATCAACTTAGATGGGGGTTTGTACTCATCAACCTAGTGAGGGGTTTGTACCTCACCACCACATGCCATATTGTTATATTTTGTCTATTGCCTATTGTTATGCATTTCATTATGATATCTATCCCTTGTTGCATTGCATCTTACATACTTAGTACATTCAAATGTATTAATGCATACTCTTGTCTACATGATATCGCCATGTAGGAACCGGTGCCCAAGTTGATCATCCTCCTCCTCCACGTGGCTAGTTCGGTACTACTCAAGCTAGTTGGTAAGTCCTCTACTTCGGGGACCTTCGTCTATGTTGCTCTTACTATGTATTGAGACATTTTTCTTTATTGTCTATTTTAACTATGAGGGTGAGTTCGGTTGCTTTGTCTTGACCCCCACTCTTAGCTAAGTATTAGAGGTGTTTGTTGGACACATTATGTATCTTTTATATGAGCTTTGACTCTTTGTCTCTTTATTATGATGTTATGTAAGCTTTCCCCTTATCCCCTTCGCCCCTATTCTTACTCTTTATGTCTTTTACGTGCTTCCGTGACTAATAATGTGCAATAATAAGTTAAGAGGCTTGTTTGGTGTTCCTTTGGGTTCCTCATTTGCCATGTCATTTCTGGCCCTAGGCTTGGGTCGTGACAGATGTGAAGATAAGAAGGTAGCTAGGGAGGTCCATCGGTTGGCTAGATTGGGAGTTAGGTTGGAAGGGGTTGGTAATGGTGGTGTTGTTGTTGTTAATGGTTCTAAATCTTCAATAGTCGATGCGGTAAAAGGCAAAGCAAGATCTTGATTCCTCCTTGTTATAATTGAAGGCCTTGGTGAAGGAGGGCAAGGTGGAGGTTTTCTCCCAAGAGGGAGATGGTACCCTTAGATACCAAGGTAGGTTGTGTGCGCCTTGTGTTGATGGCTTGAGAGAGGGAATTCTTGATGAGGCTCATGGTTCTTCCTATTCTATTCACCTCGGTTCTACTAAAATGTATAGAGGTTTGAGAGAGTTGTATTGGTGGGGAGGCATGAAGAAAGACATTGCCATATTTGTGTCTGGTTGTCATAGTTGTCGATAAATCAATGTCGAACATCTAAGGCCGGGTGGCCTAACCCAAGACATAGAGGTTCCTACTTGCATGGGGTTCCTTTATCCATCATATCAAATCATGGAGCTCAATTTACTTCACATTTTTTGAGGTCTTTCCAAAGGGGTCTTGGTACAAAGGTTAGACTTAGTATGATCATCCACCCTCAAATAGATAGCCATGCTGAAAGGACCATCCAAACCCTTGAGTATATGCTTAGAGCTTATGTATTGGAGCTTAAGGGTAGTTGGGATGATCATCTTCCATTGATTGAGTTTGCATACAATAATAGCTATCATTCTAGCATCGATATGGCTCCTTTTGAAGCTCTCTATGATAGATGTTGTAGATCACTGGTTGGGTGGTTTAAGGTTGGTAAGGTAGCTTTATTGGGTCCAGATCTGGTTATGGATGCTATGGAGAAGGTAAGGATGATTAGAGAAAGGTTGAAAATAGTCCAAAGTTGCCAAATGTCTTATACCGATATGAGGAGAAGGGATCTTGAATTCAAGGTCGGTGATTGGGTTTATTTGAAGGTGTCACCCATGAAGGGTGTGGTTCATTTTGGTAAGAAGAGCAAGTTGAGCCCTAGATATGTGGGTCCTTATAGGGTAATGAGAAGGATTGGTAAGGTGTCCTACGAGTTAGATTTGCCTAGATAAATAGAATTGGTTCATCCGGTCTTTATGTGTCTATGTTGAGGAAGTGTGTGGGTAATCCCAATGCCATTATGGCTCTTGATGTTGTGGGGGTAGTTGAATACAACTTGACATATTAAGAAGTTCCAGTAGAGATCTTAGATAGGCAAGTGAAGAGGTTGAGAAAATGTTTAACTGCATTGTTGCATCCTTATGTGGGTTGAAGTTGTCATGTTTGTGTCTCTAATATACGTTTCTTTGACATTCAGCGATGAATATTCCTGAGGGGTAGATATTAAAACGATCCTAAAAAGTACCCGAAAATGTGCCGTGGAAGTGCCCAGAATCATAAATCTATATATCTCAAAATCTGTGTGTGATATCGAAAGTCTGACTTCGTATTCTTGATTGGGGGGTCAAATTGAGTGAGAAATGGATCTAACACCGATTTAAGAGCAAAAACTTAGCAATTTCATTTTTTATAATTTTTCTTATCTAGAATCGATCCGCGATAGTGTCGCGACAGCTATGCTATCGTGGACATGTATTAATTTTGCCTCCGTGACAGGTCTACATCACGGACCAGACACAGACCTGTGTAATTTGTTGCCACTGATTTTTATCTTGGTCCAAGGCTTTTGTGTCTTGGGCCTAAGTATTCCCAAACGTGAAAATACCTATAATTAGCCATATTTCACGCTCATATCATTCAAAACATTCTTCGATACTCATTCAAACAATTAGCCAATATTTCATCTCCTAAATTCAAGTCTCAAACTCATCCGGATCTTAAGGTTCTTATTTAAGTTTCAAGTCTCTATCTCCAATCTTCTTCAAGGATTCTCCAAGAGTTAAGGTGTGTGGGTTTCTTTCATGGGTTCCTTTCACCCGTGATGCCCAAGCTTCTTTTTCTTAAAAATTGTATGATTTAAAGTTGATTTGCTCATGGGTCTTATTTATTATGAAATTCACTACACACTATGTTGGGATTTATGAAATTGTGACCATTTTACTATGTTTTGGGCTATGAATCTAAGATCTATTGTGAGATTTGATGAAGGGTTTTGATGTATATTTCTTGAGGGTGTTACCAAGTCTCTATTGATAGTTTTAATTGGATTTTCTAGCATGATAACACTCTTGAATTGCATGGTTTTACACTAGCACTACACACTCGCCAAGTGTTTGATAGAATGTTCGGTTATGGTTTCTTGAGGAATTGAAGGTCCAATGCATGTCTTATGAGTTAAATGACTTTATGATGATGAAAATAAGGTTTATATATGATGACTATATGAGGATGAGCGAAATGTATGTATATGATATTATCTCAATAGTGTTGGGGATGACCAAGCCTCATCCGGGAGATTGTAGGCCCAGGTAACCTTGTTGAGGGGTATGTACCTCAATCGCCTCACTTATGAGGTGGCAGGCCCGTACAACCTTGTTGGGAGTTTGTACCCATTAACCTTGTTGGGGAGTTTGTACTCCATCAACCTTATTGGGGGGGTTTGTACTCTATCAACCTCATGAAGGGGTTTGTACCTCATACGCCACTCCAAGGAGGTGGCAGGCCTTCGATTTCACTATAATGGTCACTCCTTACACTCGTATTATGTTCTATATAAGCATGGTTTTACTTCAAGCATCATTCATACATGTCATATCTTTGGTATGCTATTCATTGCTTATGATTATGCATTTTTCCTATGATGTCTATCTCTTGTTGTATTGCATCTTACATACTTAGTACATTCAAACATACTAAGGCATACTCTATGCCTACATTATATCACCGTGTAGGAACCAGAGCTCCTATTAATTCTTCTCGTGGCTAGAAGGATTGTCCAAGTTAGCTTATGGTGAGTCCTCAAGTCCGAGGACAATATCTATCTTCTCTCAAGCTTATGTTTAGACTATGTCTTATATGTTTAGATTACCTATTGTTACCATCATGAGGGTGAGCCCAGTTATTGTCCGAGCCCCCGCTGTCTGTAGGATTGAGGAGGTGTGTTGGTGATTCAAGTTTTATAGGACTCTTGAAGTTGTGTGTGTTGTGGGGGATGAGTTAGCCTATGAAGAGGTCCAATGGAGAAGTTGGGTGGATTGAGTAAAGGTTGATTTATGAGGATGTAGTGTTTGTCAAGGCCTATTTACTTCTATGTTGCTATTTTATTGTTTCTGCGACCAAGGATGTATAATGATGCGCTAAGAGGTTTTCTTGGGGTCCCTTCGCGTTTCCCTTGCGTCGTGTCATGTCTAGGCCCTAGGCTTGGGTCGTGACATACAGGTTATCAAGTAATATTTCTTAGTAATTTTTATTTATTTATATTTCTAAAGAATAAGTCATGATTGATATTTTTTCTCTTTCTTCTCCATTTCTCTCTCTGTATTCATCTTTGGCAATTAGTCCAATCATTTTTTCATGGGCCTCGTCTATCACAATCTCACTATCTTCTTTTTAATGATTCTACAAGTATATATACCCATTTGTGCATTTTGTTTTAACCCATAACGATTGTATTTTTATATCTACAATTAAAGCTAACTTTTTTTGATAAAATTTTGTTTTGTTTATTGATTTTATAATTTATTGGTATTTTTTGTGTTTTTTGAAGTGTTCGTTTCATTTTTCTGTTGTTGTATTTTACATAGAACATGAAAATTTCTTGAATAATTTCTTTCGTGTTCCATCTCTTTCAAATCTTCTTTTTAATTACACATTATATTATAATAATTATTATAAATGTGAATGTCATAAATTGAGTTTTTTTGAAATAAATGAAAAATAAACAAAATAATCAAAGAAAAACGAATTGAATAAAAAGAAAAAGAAAAGACAAGAATCGTAACACCATCATTTTACAGCTGTCATAGCAATACCTATGATAAAGAGAGAGAGAGAGAGAGAGAGTGGACGACTAGAAAAAAACAATAACATACCCAGTGAAATCCCACAAGTGGGGTCGGGGGAGAGTAGAATGTACGCAGACCTTACCACTACCTCATAGAAGTAGAGAGGCGATTTCCTCTGTGTAATTTGTTGCCACTGATTTTTAGTCCTCAGTGAGATTAAGTTCGATCATATCATGTCTAATCACCTCCCCCCAGTACTTCTTCGGTCTACCTCTATCCCTCTGTGTAACTCCTAAAACCAATCTCTCGCACCTCCTAATAGGAGAATTGGTACTCCTTCTTTATACATGTCCAAACCATCGCAGTCTCGCTTCCCTCATCTTATTTGCCACCGGAGCCACTTCTAGCTTCTCCAGAATGGTCTCATTCCTAACCTTATCACTCCTGGTGTGACCACACATCCATCTTAAGCTGCCCTAATACTATTTGTGACATCATCATCGATATTGTCACTATTTAGGATAATGGACCCCAGATACTTAAAGTTTTCCCTCTTGGGGATAGGTTAAGTGACAAGCCTCACATCAAAGTTCACACATCCATCTCAACATCCTTATCTCTCCAATATGCATCTTCTGGACATGTGCATTTTTGATTGGCCAACACTCCACCCCCTACAGCAAAGATGGTCTAACCACCAATCTGTAAAATTTACCTTTGAGTTTAGGTGGTGTCTCCAGGCCTTCAACCTATCATTAACTTTAGTTCGCGTCTCATCAATAAATACTATATCATCTGCAAATAGCATACACCATGGTACCTCCTCCTAGATAGATCACGTTAGCTTATCCATCACCAAGGCAAACAAGAAAGGGCTCAACATTTAACCTTGATGGAGTCCCATCTCAACAGGAAAATACTCTGAGTTTCCTCCTACTGTTCTTACCCGAGTCTTGGCTCTATCGTACATCTCCTTTATCGCCCTGATATATGCCATTGGGACACCTTTTACCTCTAGACACCTCCATAAGACATCCCTTGGGACTTTGTCATATGCCTTCTCTAGAT
>DF359102.1:46346-58846 GCA_000787875.1 Solanum virginianum
GATTACCCGGAAATGTAGAACATGAGATCGTTCTCCTAGTTCATGGAATGTTATGGTTGGTCTGAAGCAGTTACTTATGAAATTGGCTAAAGGTAGCAGCCTTAGATGCCAAACCCAATTTGCATCCTTAATGATACTAAGACTGGTTTCTGACCATGTGGTACAGTGGTGGCGCATTTTAATTGATGTTTGCTTTCAACATGTCTAATACTTCTGCATTTGACTATGCCATCAACTTTCCTATTATGATCATTGAATAGGTCTTAGTTTTCCAATTATCTGGTGGATAAGATGGGATAATTAATGGGTTAGGTTTCTGTTCAGGTTCTTCTGTTCCGTAAGCTTGTTTATTTGCTTGACCATCTTAAAATGATTAAAAGATAACTCATCTAGAACCACGACAACACATTTCTTTATTATGGTAATTTTGATATAGCATGTTTCTATTTCTTTTGAGAGTTGAGATAGAATTAAGTTATGAAATTTGGTTCATTACTCATCCCTACTACTACAACAACGACGACATACCCAGTGGAATCTCACAAGTGGGCTCTGGGGAGGGTAAAATGTACGCAGACCTTACCATTACCTCATAGAGATAGAAAGATTGTTTTCGGAAGACCCTCCTCTAAAATGTATCAAGCCCCAAAAGTAGGAAATATTAGATATGAAAAAAGAAAACCAACTAAAGTGGAAAGCCAATGATAATATACAAAAACAATAAAAGCAACAAATGTAAGCCAGAGAATAACAACACAAGATACAAAGACACGGCTAATCGTACTACCTAGTATATCACAAGGCTAGACATCTTGCTACCCTACGTGCCTATTAATCTTCTATCCTAATATGCAACCTCCACTCCGTTCTATCTAAGGTTTCATGTTCTCGGTGAGATGAAGTTTCACCATATCTTGTCTAATCACTTACCCCCAATACTTTTTTAGTCTACCTCTACCTCTCCGTGTAGCCCCTATATCCAACCTCTCACACCTTTTTGTAGGAGGATCGGTACTTCTTCTCTCCACATGTTCAAACCATCGCAGTCTCGCTTCCCTCATCTTGTTTGCCACGGGGGCCATCCCAAACTTCTCTCGAATGGTCTCATTCCTAATCTTATCACTCTTGTATATCCACACATTCATCTCAACATCCTCATCTCTGCAACCTGCACCTTCTGGATATGTGAGTTTTTGCTGGCCAACACTCCACCCCTTATAACAATGATAGTCTAATCACCATTTTTTAAAAGTTACGTTTAAGTTTAGGTGGTATCTTCTTATCACACAATACTTCAGAGGAAAGCCTCCACTTCATCCATGTTGCCTCAATACAATGTGTGACATCATCATCAATATCACCACTACTCTAGATGATGGACCCAAGATATTTAAAGCTTTCTCTCTTGGGAATAGGTTGAGTTTAAAGCGTTACTTCAATGCCCGCTTCATCCCTCGAAACACTGAATTTGCTCTCCAAGTATTTTGTTTTGGTCCTGCTCAATTTGAACCCTTTGTATTCCAAATATGTCTCCAAACCTCCAACCTATCATTAACTTTATCCCTGGTCTCATCAATCAATACTATGTCATCCCCAAATAGCATACATGATGGAACCTCATCTTGGATAGACCATATCAGCTCATCCATCACTAAGGCAAAAAGAAAAGAGCTCAGCAGCAAATAATATACACCATGAAACCTCCTCTTGGATGGACCGAGTCAGCTCATCCATCGCTAAGGCAAAAAGAAAAGGGGTCAGCAACGATCCTTGATGAAATTCCATCTCAACAAGAAAAATACTCCGAGTCTCCGCCTACCGTCATAACCCGTGTTTTGGATCCATCATACATGTCCTTTATCACTGTAATATACACCATTGGAACACCATTCGGCTCTAGACACCTTCATAGGACATCTCTCAGAACTTTGTCATAAGCATTTTCAAGATCAATGAATACCATATGAAGGTCCCTCTTTCATTCCCTATATTTCTCCATTAGTCTCCGAATAAGATGAATTGTCTCGGTAGTCGATTACCCGGCATGAACCCGAACGGACTTTCTAAAATAGACACTCCTCTCCTCACCCTCATCTTCACCACTCTTTCCCAAACCTTCATAATGTGGCTTAGCAACTTGATACCCCTCTAATTATTACAATTTTGAATATCCCCCTTGTTCTTGTACAATGGAACCACTGTACTTCTCCTCACTCATCGAGCATCTTAGCAGTCTTCAAAATAGCATTACACAACCTAATCAACCACTCCATACTATCCTTAATAGTGTTTTTCCAGAAATCTATCAGAATCTCATCGGGTTCGATCGCTCTCCCTCTGTTCATCCTACTAATAGCACGTCTAACCTCCTCATCCCTAAAACACCTGCAGTAGTCACAAGCTCGATGACTATCAAAGTGCACCTAATCACCCAGCTCAATATCTTTGTCCCCCTTTTCATTTAAGAGTTTGTGAAAGTAAGCTTGCCATCTTTGCTTAATAGAAATCTCATCCACCATCTCTCTATCTCTCTCGCAAGCCTATACAAACCTCTTGTCCCTGCCTTTTTCTCCTACTAAATTTGTTAATTTGACCATCTAAGCTTGGTTGGACTGGTTTGAGCAAAAATTGATATTTATTTTTGTATTTTATGAACAAGTAGATGCAGTCATCTTGATGAGGAATTCTATCTTGGTGCATTCCTGTTAAATCCCTAGAATATTATTCTTTACATATTTTCTGTCTTTTGTTCGATGCTTTTTAGGCACATGCTACCGTTACTCGAACTGAGGAACCAAAATGGTGGGAACGAAACGCTGGGCCTAACATGCTTGACATTCATTCGACACAAGAATTCTTGGATGCTCTAAGTCAGGCCGGAGATAGACTTGTTATTGTAGAATTCTATGGAACATGGTGTGCTTCCTGCAAAGCACTATTTCCCAAGGTAAACACTTCCTGCTGCACTTATTATGAAAGCCTATAATTTTACGCCCGCGTTGTTGTTTCTAATTTAAGGAGAATGTTTAACGAAGATAATTCATCTGTTTTAACAGCTCTTAAGATACTTTTGGTAGCTGTCTACTCATATTGTTGGAGTCCCACCTTGTTGTGGCAAGGGCTAATTAGTCTCCTTATATTGTCTTGGCAATCCTCCTGTCATGAACTATCTTTTGGGGTTGAGTTAGGTCCAAGGTCCTCTTTATTATGGTATCAAAGTAGGACCCATTTCAATTCTCATTCAAGATGTTGCGCAGGCCTCCATATTTATAATGTCTGCTCCAGATGTCTAGCCTCGAACATGAGGGGTTTGTTGCAGAAGTTCTGCATCGATCAATTATGGGGTGGGTGTTCTGTTTATATGGTTTGGGAAAGCCTCACATCTTGAGCTACTTTTGGGATTGAGTACCTAAGGCCCATTTCTTGTCATGGTATTAGAGTCGGGGCCTAGGCCCATCCCAATACATTGTTTCTGAATCCATCCCTAGGCGTGCAGAGGAGTCCCGCATTGGTGAGGCCAAGGGTTATTTTGTCTCCTCATATGGTCTTGGGCAATTCTTCCCTTATGAGCTAGCTTTTGGGGCTGAGTTAGGCCCAAATTATTTCTTTATCACATATAAATTAGAATCATTATAATCTGCTCTCCGATTATTGTGAGTCGATATTTGTTCTCAAAAGATCTCAAATTTAAGTCTGCAACAGATTTTGGTGCTCCTAAAATAAAATCAGCATTTCATATGCATAGGATTAGATTCCATATTTATTATCTAAACAGCACAAGAGACTGTTCCAGCATGTCTCTGATTTTAGTTACTGAGAACTTGCATATTCTAACATAGCAGACAGCATGTAATGTTGTTCATGAAAAATATTTTCTTAGAGATATTCCTAGGAAAACAAGGTGGTGCTTACTTATTTTCGTGTTCGGCATGTATTACTAAAAATAGCATATGAAGATTATTTATATGTAATCTAGACAAATACTATGAGAGTTGGGGATTGGGTTGTGGGAATGGGGGCTACAGTGGGTGAGATGAAGAAGGTGGGGAGGACATAATCAATGTGAAATCCCACTTATATAACTTGTTTTCTTTACTTCTATTAAGGAAGTCATATTCCTCATTTTTAAGCAACTTATTTTCCTAAAGAAAATATTTGGATCGTACATGAGATAATACGAAAGCATTTTCCTCCATAGCGACCATACCCTTAAAGGAATTAACTGATCTCCTATCCCAAGTCTTTTTCATTGTATATTAGTTTCCTCTGCTACTGATGATTTTCATGATTACTTGAGTTGAACAATGGTTGAATCTATATATCCAGCCATTTTAAGAAGATAACTGACTGGTCTTTAAGATTGCTTTCTCTCCATTTTCTAGAATTTGATGTTATATTTTTCTCTTTGTAGTTCTGCAGAACAGCCCAGGAGCACCCCGAAATCATGTTTCTGAAAGTCAATTTTGATGCAAATAAGTCAATGTGTAAAGCTTTGAATGTAAAAGTCCTCCCATATTTCCATTTCTACCGCGGAGCTGATGGACAACTAGAGTCCTTCTCTTGTTCACTGGCCAAAGTAAGTCGTCTGATAATTTGCTATATTTTACTAGTTTAGTTGATCATGATGACAAACTGAATAACAAGTTTGGAGGACATGTTGAGACTTTTCTGTCTTTCATAAATACTTTTGTTGTTTCATTTTGGGTAGAGTATTAATCAACCTCTAGTACTTAAGAATTTGAATAGGACCATTATTTTCTCAATCGATGTTTACTAATACATTTTTGGTTATGCCCGGCAAAAGTATTGGCAGTCCTTTGAGGCTAAACAACATTTGCTTCTCCATACGGATAACCTTGTTATGGTAATTTTTATGCAGTTCCAGAAGATAAAAGATGCAATCCAGTTACATAACACAGACCGCTGCAGTATCGGCCCGCCAATAGGAGTGGGAGATGTGTCACTTGAACTGCTTTTTGGGACAAAGGATGTATCTGCTGCAGCTTCTTCTACATAGAGATGCTTGTGCATTTCAATCTCTATATCAACTGCTTGCATTCCAGCAACCACAAAAGCTATTTATGACGATTTCTGCATACGATCATTTTCACTTTTTTTGATTCTACGTACATTTTGCACCACTCTAGTTAATGATGTAATTATATGCTCCATTTTTTGATACGATTGTTTTAGTAATACTTGCAGCTTGTATAGGATTATACAATGGAATTTTGTTCATTAGGTGGAAAATTTGAGTTGAAAGCACTACTTGTCATTTGTGATTCTTCTCAACCTGGGTTCATGCTATAGTGATACTTTGGTGAATGTAATGTACTCAAGATTTGAAACTGAATTGGAAAGTTTATGAACTTGTACAATCAGTTCCAAGTTTGGGAACAAATATAGCAGATCCTAACTTGACTGCCTAATGCAATGAATAAGAAGAAATAAGAAGAGAAAAGAGAAATAAGAAGTAGAGGAGAGGAAGCAAGGAAGAAGATAGATGCAGGAGAAGAGAAGATGCGAAATATTCTCCTAATACCAAATTTCCTTGACCAACTTATGTGAGTGAGCAATTAGTTTGGGTCATGACAGTGGGCATGGGGAGGTCCTGAATTTAAGCTTGAGTTCAGTTTTAAGGTTTTTAGTATTAATCCCATTACATTTTTGAAGTTATATATTCACTTATACTGTTTATTGTAATTCTAACAAATTTATACTTTGTGTTGAAGTGTTGGTTCATATGAGCCTAGCACCAACATGCTGGTGGGTATCATCACGCATACTCAAAGTCTAGTAAATAGGATTGCTCAACAATTGCATGAAGTATTCTTGCATTACTAACACATTCATTTTTTTTAAAACTAAAAATAAATGAGATTTGACCTCATTTGCACTTAATGAAGGTTTCTAAATGGTTCAGACATTAGACCATTAAGAACTTATATTTTTGTTATGATTTAAGCAATTAATGGATCTGAATATGCCTTAAGCATTAAGATCTAGAACAAACTTATAATCATTAGGAGATATTCTTGTGTGGATAATATTCACACCCCTCTATCCATAATCACAAGCCATCAAAGAGTTAGGCAGTTCTAGAACACCCTATTTCTTAGGGTTGCTGTCTACATCCTGGACCGGGCTTCCGGATCAAAATGTATTGAACCCCTTTATTACAATAAAATGGCCTGGAGGCCCGCAATTTAATTTTTAAAAAAACCACCATCAATATTAACCACCTCTATCATCACCATCATTGCCACCATCATTGTCAACCATCAGTACCATCGTCTACCATAAACCACCTCTGTCATCACACCCACCATAGTTGCTAACAACTATTATTAGCTACTACCGCAGTTACATCCTCCATCAGTATGATTATATCATTGCCACCATCACCCCGTCTATTTAGAGGTCGCCATCTCTGCAGCCACTATCAACCACTTTCACTACTATAGTCAAGTCTTACTATCAATAAACATTGTATCACAACTAGCATTGCTACCAACTACTACCATACATTTTGCTGTTAACACCAACACTGTCACCTCCACTACCATCATTGTGGTCAATCTTTACTACCAACCACCTCCATCATCATAACTAACACCACCGTCAACTATCACAAACACATCATCAACCACCACACATTCTTTAGCCATCACCATCAACACCACTAACTGCTAACATCAACCAACTTCATCATTACAACTACTAACGCTACTACCAATCACCACTGTTATGATTATTACCACAATACCAACCACCTCCATTGTCATAATCATTACCACCATTATTATTAACCATTAAAAATATTTATTACCATCACCATCACAATTACAAACTATATACACCATCACTAACAAATATAAATGTTTTATTTTTAAACAAATAGTGATATTTTAGTTAATATTTTTTAATAGTTGATTAATTTTTATTTGAATTGTATATTTATTATGTATATATAAATAAGTTATGTTCATTCAAATATTGAAAAACAGATCATCTTAATCATTCAGTATTCAGATTTAGAGATAGTACTTTAATTATTTAGATATATATTTAGATTCAGACATCTTAATCTTAATGAAAACAAATGAGACTTGTACATTCAAGCTCTAGTTAACATCACTTTTTTCCCCTCTTCATAAGAGAGCCTAATGTATGATCTCATGAGGGGAAAAGAGAGAGAGAATATGGTTAACAAATATTTTACATGTTTATATTAGTTTATATTATTAAATATAATGTTTGGATTGTTAGAAACTTTCAATAAATAATACATAAATTGTAAAATAATATTATCTTATTTTATATGTGATACAATGCGTAATAAGAGAATACATACAAAAAAAAAAAATAAAAAATTAAACCAATAAGAGCATTTATCATGCACAACTTTTCAAAATAAGATGTTTCTAAATCTTTTTAACAAATATTATGATATATTATATGCAATTAAGATTTTTTTTTCATAGTAAACAATTTTAAAAAGTTTACTTGTACAAATACAAAGCTTATTCTTGATTGTATTATCTCCCTGCGTACGGAAAGTCATTTGGTAATTGAAATTGGTGTAATTATTAGGATAGTATTTATCATTTAATAATTAAACATTTTAGTAATTATGATGACCTATTTTTTTGTCACAATGTAATTACCGAGCAATTGTAAGTGTACGGTTTGGTTGCATAGTATAGCCATACAGTTTTATTAAATTTTAAAAATAAAAGATAATTATCTAACATTAAACATTTATATTAGACAAATAAAAGCCTTTATAATTGATATGAAATTAGATATATAAGGTATATATTATCTTTTGAGAATATATTAATTTGATAAATTTATGTTCTTAACTAATATCATAGAAAATAATTGATTTATATTTTTCAAATTAGTACAACAACAACAACATACCCAGTAAAATCCCACAAGTGGGGTCTGGGGATAGTATTTTTAATTAATTAATCGTTAAAACTAAAAGTAGAAAATTTCTATGAACATCATGAAATGCATGTTTGACAAAATAATTAATAAATATAACGTCGTAAAATTACTAAAACATTAGGCAAAAAGATAATCTGTCTAGTCTAACTAAAAAAATTAGCTTATGATATAAAATATCGAATCAATACTCCTAAAACAAATGAACTAAAAATTTAACATAAGTGCTAAATTCAAACAAAAAATTAACATAATACTCTTGTTTCAAATTTTAAAATAATGTACATAATTTGATATAAAAGAAAGAAAAACTAAGTTTACGACCTTATTCAACAACAAATTCCACTTTAATTTAAAATTAAAATACTAATAAAATTATGCTAATGAACAAAAATGTCATGACCTGAAATTTGGTGCGATGACATTTGTCTTTAAACTATTAAGACAAGTTAGTCTAAGCAAGAATAAAATACAATTAAGCGGATGTGTAATCTATATAAGTAAGGTAACAACATAAGAGAAGAGTCATAAATGCTAAAACCATCCCAATACAAGTCTCAATGTTCTTGATTCCCGAATAGAACTAAAACATGTAAGTAAATATAAGTTTGAAGAGTTCGCTGAAATAGACAAGATGCCACCTCCCAAACTATCTCAAAGTTCGATCCAAAATAAGAATGAAGCGTCAATTGGAACCAGGTTCACAACCTACACACAAGTGTAGAGGTAAGAGTGAGTACCAAACAACATAGTGCCCAGCAATAAGATCTAAATGTAGGTAGAGACTAAGAAACACATGTACTCCTTCACACCAATTGAACCTCCATAACTAAACTTACACTCAAGAAAGCCAACATACATAATACACATATCCACAATCCAAGTATATAATATATCTAACAAATTGTATTTAATAATTTATGGAGGCATGTACGAGCCCCATCTAATGGCCTATGGAAGCAGATGATTAATCATCTTTTTTCGGAAGAAATCGAAGACTTTCTTGGGAATCCTACAAGATCTGTTCGTTCTTTTTTCTTTGATAGATGGTCAGAACTTCATCTGGGTTCGAATCCTACTGAGAGGTCCACTAGAGATCAAAAATTGTTGAAGAAACAACAAGATCTTTCTTTTGTCCCTTCCAGGCGATCGAAAAATAAAGAAATGGTTAATATATTTAAGATAATTACGTATTTACAAAATACCATCTCAATTCATCCTATTTCATCAGATCCGGGATGTGATATGGTTTCGAAGGATGAACCGAATATGGACAGTTCCAATAAGATTTCATTCTTGAATAAAAATCCATTTTTTGATTTATTTCATCTATATCATGACCGGAACAAGGGAGGATACACGTTACACTATGATTTTTCATCAGAAGAGAGATTTTAAGAAATAGCAGATCTATTCACTCTATCAATAATTGAGCCGAATCTGGTGTACCACAAGAGATTTGCCTTTTCTATTGATTCCTTCGGATTGGATCAAAAACAATTCTTGAATGAGGCCAGGGATGATCGAAAAAGAAATCTTTATTGGTTCTACCTCCTAGAGCATTTATCATAAAATGGTTCGACCCTCTTATTTTGATTTCTTGAACTGAGAGATCCATGAATTGGGATCCTGATACATGTAGATACAAATGGTCTAATGGGAGCAAAAACTTCCAGGAACATTTGGAATAATCTGTTTCGGAGCAGAAGAGCCATTTTCAAGTAGTGTTCGATCGTCGAAAAAGAAATCTTTATTGGTTCTACCTCCTATTTTTTTATGAAGAAAATGAATCTTTTTCTCGAAGAATCAGAAAAAAATGGGTTCGGATCTCCTGCGAGAATGATTTGGAAGATCCAAAACCAAAAATAGTTTGCTAGCAACAACATAATAGATTTAGTAACTCTATATAGATTGATCTGAAATCTGATTCAAATCCAATATAGTACCTATGGGTACATAAGAAATGGGATTGATTGCTCTGAGGTTATCGACAAAAAAGATTTGTCTAAGTCATTTCATTTCTTTTTGTCCAAGTCATTTCTTTTATTTTTCTCCAAGTCACTTCCTTTTTTCTGAATGAGTTTCAAAAATATCCCCATTCATGGGTCCGAGATCTACATCTATGAATTGAAAGGTCTGAATGATCAACTCTGCAATCAGTTGTTAGAATCAATAGGTCTTTAAATTGGTCATTTGAAAAATTGAAATCCTTCTTATTGGATGATCATGATACTTCCCAAAAATTGAAATTCTTGATCAATGGAGGAACAATATCACCATTTTTGTTTAATAAGATACCAAAGTGGATGATTGACTCATTCCATACTCGAAATAATTGCAGGAAATCCTTTGATAACCCGGATTCCTATTTCTCAATGATATTCCACGATCAAGTCTATTTCATAGAAGTTTATTGATATCTTCTTTTTATAAAGTAAATCGACTTCGATTCTTGAATAATCCACATCACTTCTGCTTCTATTGGAACATAAAATTCTCTTTTTCTGTGGAAATGGCCCTATTAATAATTTAGATTTTACGTATGGATAATTTTTCAATATCTTGTTCATTCGCAATAAAATATTTTTTTATGCGTTGGTAAAAAAATATACTTTTTGGGGGAGAGATACTATTTCACCAATCAAATCACAGGTATCTAACATATTCATACCTAATGATTTTCTACAAAGTGGTGACAAAATGTATAACTTGTACAAATCTTTCCATTTTCCAAGTCGATCCGATCCATCTATCGTATAGCTATTTACTCAATCACAGACATTTCTGGAACACCTCTAACAGAGGGATAAATAGTCAATTTTGAAAGAACTTATTATCAACCTCTTTCAGATATGAATCTATCTGATTCAGAAGGGAAAAACTTGCATCAGTATCTTAATTTCAATTCAAACGTAGGTTTGATTCACACTCCATGTTCTGAGAAAAATTTATCATCCGAAAAGAGCAAAAAATGGAGTCTTTGTCAAAAGAAATGCGTTGAGAAAGGGCATATGTATAGAACCTTTCAACAAGATAGTATTTTTTCAACTCTCTCAAAATGGAATCTATTCCAAACATATATGCCATGGTTCCTTACTTCGATAGGGTACAAATATCTAAATTTGATATTTTTAGATACTTTTTCCGACCTATTGCTAATACTAAGTAGCAGTAAAAAATTTATATTTTTCCTGATATTATGCATGGATCAGGGATATCATGGCGAATTCTTTAGAAAAAATTGTGTCTTTCACAGTGGAATCTGATAAGTGAGATCTCGAGTAAGTGTTTACATAATCTTCTTCTGTCCAAAGAAATGATTCATCGAAATAATGAGTCACCATTGATATCGATACATCTAAGATCGCAAAATGCTCAGAAGTTCCTCTATTCAATCCTTTTCTTTCTTCTTGTTGTTGGATATCTCGTTCGTACACATCTTCTCTTTATTTCCCGAGCCTTTAGTGAGTTACAGACAGAGTTCGAAAAGGTCAAATCTTTGATGATTCCATCATCTATAATTGAGTTGCGAAAACTTCTGGATAGGTATCCTACATCTGAACCGAATTCTTTCTGGTTAAATAATCTTTTTCTAGTTGCTCTGGAACAATTAGGAGATTCTCTAGAAGAAATAAACCAAATTCTTTCTGGTTAAAGAATCTTTTTCTACTAGCTCTGGAACAATTAGGAGATTCTCTAGAAGAAATACAGGGTTCTGCTTCTGAATTAATGAGAAAATTGAATCCTAGGTCGCGAACAGTGATTCAATTGATGATGAAGAAAAAGAATTGTTGGTTCATTTCTCCTCCACCTTAATGACAGAAAATAAGATTGATCAAATTCTATTGAGTCTAACTCATAGTGATCATTTATCAAAGAATGACTCTAGTTATCAAATGATTGAACAACTGGGAGCAATTTACTTACAATACTTAGTTGACATTCATAAAAAGCATTTAATCATTATGAGTTCAATCTATCCTGTTTAGCAGAAGGATGGATATTCCTTGCTTATTATCAGACAATCACTTATTCACAAACTTCGTGTGGGGAAAATAGTTTTTATTTTCCATCTCATAGAAAATTCTTTTCGCTCTGCTTAGCCTTATCTCCCTCTAGGTGTATTTTAGTGATAGGTTCTATAGGAACTAAATGATCCTATTTGGTCAAATACCTAGCGACAAACTCCTATGTTCCTTTCATTTGATTGTGAAGATGTTCTACTAGAAATATTCTTGTTATTGCTTCGACTCATATTTCCCAAAAAGTGGATCCCGCTCTAATAGCTCCGAATAAATTAAATACATGCATTAAAATATAAAGGCTTCTTATTCCACAACAACGAAAATACTTTTTCACTTTTATATACTAGGGGATTTCACTTGAAAAAAATGTTTCATACTAACGGATTTGGGTCCATAACCACGGGTTCCAATGCACGAGATCTTGTAGCACTTACCAATGAGGTCCTATCAATTAGTATTACATATAAGAAATCAATTATAGACACTAATACAATTAGATCCGCTCTTCATAGACAAACTTGG
>DF359102.1:78078-93932 GCA_000787875.1 Solanum virginianum
TTGTATTCACGATCTTGATGAAGTAATATCAGGTGAATTAGTAGAATTTGAAAAGGGTACAATAGGCATTGCTCTGAATTTGGAATCAAATAATATTGGTGTTATATTAATGGGCGACAGTTTATTGATACAAGAAGGAAGTTCTGTAAAAGTAACAGGAAGAATTGCTCAGATACCCGTGAGTAAGGCTTATTTGGGTCGTGTTATAAATGCCCTGGCTGAACCTATTGATGGTAGAGGTGAAATTTTAGCTTCTGAATTTTGATTAATTGAATCTGCCGCCCCGGGTATTATTTCGCGCCATTTCGTATATGACCCTCTTCAAACCGGGCTTATTATTATTGATTCGATGATCCCTATAGGACGTGGTCAACGAGAATTAATTATTGGGGATAGACAGACCGATAAAACATCAGTAGCCACAGATATGATTCTCAATCAACAAGATCAAAATGTAATATATGTTTATGTAGCTATTGGGCAAAAAACGTCTTTTGTGGCCCAGGTAGTAACTACTTTACAGGAAAGGGGAGAGATGAAATACACTATTATGGTAGCCGAAACGTCGGATTCCCCCGCTACATTACAATATCTTGCTCCTTATATAGGATCAGCTCTGGCTGAATATTTTATGTATCGTGAATGACACACTTTAATCATTTATGATGATCTCTCCAAACAAGCACAAGCTTATCACCAAATGTCTCTTCTCTTACGAAGACCGCTCGGTTGAATATTTTAAGTATCGTGAACAACACACTTTAATCATTTATGATGATCTCTCTAAACAAGCACAAGATTATCGCCAAATATCTCTTCTATTACGAAGACTGCCCGGTCGTGAAGCTTATCCAGGAGATGTTTTTTATTTGCATTCACGCCTTTTGGAAATAGCCGCTAAATTAAGTTCTAGTTTAGGTGAATGAAGTATGACTGTCTTACCAATAGTTGAAGCTCAATCCGGAGATGTTTCGGCTTATATTCCTACTAATGTAATTTCTATTACTGATGGACAAATCTTTTTATCCGCAGACCTATTCAATTTTGGAATCAGACCTGCTATTAATATGGGTATCTCCGTTTCCAGAGTTCGGTCCACAGCTCAAATAAAAGCCATGAAACAGGTAGCTAGAAAATTAAAATTAGAACTAACGCAATTCGCAGAATTAGAAATCGTATTTGAACTTTTTGTTTGAAAAAAAAAAAATAGAAAGAATCAGATGTGAAAGAATTTTTTGAATTGTATATTCTATGATGTACTAATACCAATAACCTAAACTAAATTTGATTTAATGAATAGATTAAAATATTTAGAATAAATAGATATATATAGTGCGGGTAGTAGGAATCGAACCCGCATTGTTAGCTTGGAAGTTGTTCTACCACAGAAAATTATTTGATTCTTGTGGCCTTGTTCTTTGGAAGATCTATCTCGTGTCTGGTACTGCATGGTTCCACTCTGCAAGAACCCCGAATCATTCTCTTGAAGCTCATCCTCTTCATCATAAATGATCCGCTTGCCCCGAAATGACCTGGACCAATAGGAAAATCCCAATTCATTGGGTCTTTCGATACAATCATGGGTTTGATTCACACTCCATGTTCTGAGAAAGATTTATCATCCGAAAAGAGGAAAAAATGGAGTTTTTGTCTAAAGAAATGCGTTCTGCAAATAATTCTCGATGTGAAAACTATGATGAGCTACAACAATGGTTAAAGAGCCTTCGTCCAGTCATATATATATATATATATATAATATTCTAGATACTGCTTATATTATGAATCGTCGAAATCTTTCTACTTCTTCACTGTTTTAATCAAATCCAAAATTGAGAAATCAATCAAGATGCATTTGAATTGAATCACGACTATATGAGCTATTATAATATTAAGAAATTTAATATAGATGAAATTCGCGGAAGTACACTTTTATATACATGAAATTTATACTTATGTCCATAATAGAAATGCTCCCAATGCTTATCTGGCTTCTAGCCAAATTGAGTAGTCTCAAGAAGGACAAAAAGAAGTCTAAAGTTGTTTTTTTTTCTCCTTTTTTTCGTCATCCCCAAATCCCAATACATTTTTCCCCAATTACATGTATAATGAATCTTGATATTCTGTGAAGCATAACTTCACCTTCTGTTGTTTGAGCTTCTTAGCCGGTTTGTGTTCTTGTTTCATCTTCTCCTCTTTCTTCTTGTTTTCTGATTTTTTGTTTGATTTGTCCGAAATGTTCTTAGTAAATGGTTGTTTGACTTCTGAGACTTCTGGGGTTGACTAGTTTGACATTCTTGATAGATTTCACCTGGGAAAAAAATGGATGTTTGAGTAGATATCAACTAGTTGGAATGAGGGTTAGTCTGTATCAGCATAAAGTCTCCTAATTTTGGTTGGAAATTGATGTGATAGTGTGGATAAAGCTGTGATTTTTAGAGAATTTTTGTTGTTTGGTGAAATGGAACTGACCCAAATGAAGCAGAAATGATATAGAGGATTCATATAGCCTAATTCATTCTGTGAACTCTTGGGTAAGGTTGTTTACACTTTACCCTCCTCCCTAGACCTCAATTGTGGAATTATTGTTGTTGTATAGTCGAATTGAACTAGTTCGGGGTTGGGGCGTGGTGGTTGTAGATTGCATTTGCCTTTTGAGATTCTACTATGTTGGGTTCATCTTATCTGAATATCTTGCATTTTAGCTTGTGTTTATAGGAGATTTTACGTGAGACGTGAATCAAGTTCCATTACGAAGTAGACAGTTGAAAGTTATCAAAGATGACTGAAAAGAAAAATGCCTTTCAATCTAATAGAAGTTAGAGAGTATGTGAGGCAGAAAGCTGAATCAATAAACAAGTAGAAGTGTTTTTTATTTTGGCAAAATCGCGATAGTAGTTGCTTTATGATTCAACCACACTTTCAACATTTCTCTTGGGTATCGCACATTTATTGAAGCTGGTACTTGTGTCTCATCTTTTGTTCTTTCATCTGCAGGTTATTGAGAATGAAAAAAAAGTAGCTGGTGAAGTTCTTATTCAGCTATACGGTAGCTTCAAATAGTAAGACTATCTCAAAACTACTTTATATTTTCTATTAAAGTTTATATTTACATTGACAAATTTTAGTTTATATTACCGCTCATGGAAAGTCCAAATATATATCATATGAAACTTGCATGATTTCCGTTATATACTGGAAAGCCTTGGTGCATACTTTTAAAACCGATAGATATGGTTGACATTTGTTCATTCAAAGATGCTGGTGAATGACCCCTGGGATGGAAGTGTACACATTCCTTTTGTTAACATGTGATGGAAGTATCTTGGCCAGCTATGTATTTATTTAAGAAACGGCAAAGGTGGACTCTGTAGGCAATCACTCAAAATTGTTTCTATAGGAAACGTGAAAAGTGGAACCTGTAGGCGACTCAAATTGTTTCGAGCTGATAACCAACTCCATCACTATACAAGCTTGTTGTCTTTATCAAACAAACAAAAGAATTATACAAGTTCGTTGTCAAGAATGTTTGGTTATGACTTAGTGAAATTGCAAAGGGAGGTACTCATTTATATTCAGATGATTGTTGTTGATGATACCTCAGTTTTAGCAAGTGCTGGAGCATGTTTTAGAATTATGTCCAGAGGAGGCATCATGGAGGATTGTTGAATAGTTTTTTATTCACTTTATCTTAGTTTTCTAGGAAACGGTGAGAGGTAATTTAGTTTCTACATTTTTTTTGTGTGTGTATATATGGACTAAAGAGTGTCTGAATTGGTATTATATGATTACAGTATATTGGACTTGATAATTTGGTCTGTATTACTGTCATCAATTTAGTAACGTGTTGTATACTGAGATAGATTGGAACTTTCGAAGAGTCTGATGAAATTAACTATATGAGAGAAAGTCAAGCATACCTAGTTGATGAATCACCATAAATGTCAATCGTCCAATAAATTCACCTCATAGAAGTCAATGTTGCGCATAATAAATGACTTACCAATACATATTGCTGGTTTTTGTGTAGTGTTATTTTACACCTATTTATACATTTTCCCTTTTCAAAAAAATATTTTACAGCTATTGACTGATGTATTTTTTAATAAGAACAATCGGTATGCTCTCTCTCTCATGGTAGGCACTTAAGTTTCTTTTTGTGGAACAAAAAACTGATCATACTGTTTTTTTTGTCTTTATGACCCGCTCCCACGTTTCTGACGTGAACATGTATTTTACACGTTTTCATTTCACCCTTCGTTATTAAAATTTCTTTCAGGATTCTTGTCTTGTTCTTCAACTTCTTTAGCCCTTTTAACCTTCATTTTTCTAGCTGTTCCCTTTCCTACATTTCAGTCTTCGTACTTCTTTGATTACTGCTTTAAATTGATCGCAACATGTCCTTCACAACCTAGCAAGGTTTCACAGTCCAGTCCAATATTACTGCCCGTTGCCCTCTAAGAGGTGACGCCGTTACACACAACAGTAGAACAATATTATAAAATTTGTAGCACTAAACTAGGATATTGTTCAGTCACAAAGTATGATGACCTCTTGAAGCAAATATGGCCAGAGATGAATCATATCGGTGTATTTCGATAAAGTGCAGAGATGGTGCAGTTGCAATAGAGAATTTAATCGATAGAAAATTTAGGAATTTAACGATAATGTCCCTACCAAAATCCCAGAAATTCAATCTTCAGAAAAATAAATAAATGCAAGAAATGCTAACAAGGTAGTTGTAAGTGTAATTGCATGTGTGTGGAGGTTCATAATATCGGGAAGAGGATCACTTCATTGAATTTGACCATCTTTGTCATCTATACTGTAGAAAGTTGAAGAGGACTTATGTGTTACTCCCAATTGATAAGATATGCTGTATTGGGAAAAAGTAATGATAAGAAACCTATTTAGTGTTGAAAATTTATTTCCTCCAGCTAGGATACCCTTTGACTAAGTAATGCAAAAAGTCTTGGTCAATCCTAGGAGTAGTATTGAATCTTCATGGCAAACCACAGAGTTCTTGGCGGAACAGAGGACCTAAAAGTGGAGCACAGCCAAGTCAAGGCATATGACTCATTCTAGAAAAGTTTGGTCAAATCATATCGTTGATCCCCTTTATGATCAAATAATTCTGTCAAATTGAGGATGATTGTATGTGTGATAGCACCTACTATATCAATGAACCCGACTGTCACTATGTTCAAGTTAGCCTTTTTAAGTTTCTAATGTCTTTCTTGGTTTGACATTCCTCCTCTTTACTGGAACAAAGAATAAGTAAATTTGTCCCACTCAAATGGGAATGGGCTAGAGTTATGAACTTATAATCTGATGATCAAGTTGATTCCATGGTTAGTAGTTCATTCCATGCTGGACCAGGCTGGAATAGGGTTAAATTCTAGTGGATAATTAGCAGAAAAGATAAAACAAATAAGACATCAGAATGTTGAGAATGTCCTTGATTCAGTAGAGAACTCTAAAGGTGCCAGTTCCTGTGCAGATTCGGTAAACTTCATGTCATATCTGCTTCTCTGGTTCAAAAGTTTCAATTCCTGGAGAGTTGACTCTTCTACGACTAATCATATGATCCATTCTTCGCAAGTTTGCTCTCTTCCCTGACCTAGCAACAGGAGAACAGCCATTGCTAATAGAACCGTGACTATTATACCGGTCGTGTAGACATTGTTCTAAGTCCAGATATGCCCCTTCAATTTCTGCTAAATATAACTAGGTTATCCACAAACCTAGTGTCTATTCATAATAAAAGATCTGAACTGCAATGAAGTATTAACTTAGTTACTAAGGTGCTTGGTTTTTCTTTTCTTTAAATGATATTAAGATAAAAGGTCTTTATCATCTAAAATTACTTAGTGTCACTAATGAACAATGGGAATAAATGACCGCTCTCCAACAATTCCCATTTCAATAAAGAGCTAAGTAGGCTACATCATCTTAGACCTGGACATTTTTTAAATATGAAATATAGAAAATCCTTGTGGATTAGCTTAGCCCCAGTTGATGCATCAATTCAAAACTCGATGGAGTACAGGTTTGTCCCTTCATCCTCCTTCCACTCAGTCTTAAGTCCTCGGACCTCAGTAGAGTTTGAACTCATAACATGCACCTATATAACACAACTGGTGGTTAGAAGAAAACCGACCAACATATGCTCATTCTTTTACAAAAAATTAATGAATAAAAATAAATTACATGAGGAACATTACTCATGTCCAATTAAGCTCACAAAAGAGGAATCTGAACAAATGTAAATCTCTTAGGACAAATTCTGCAATTCAATCCCAGCTTAGCATTTCCTTTCTTCTTAAACAAAAGGAGGAGGTTAAGGGAATGTTTCTTTCATCTCTGATAATCTTCGACGATTTTCTTTTATTTTACCTTTTTTCTCAAGTTCTCTAAGAAGAGTACCGTTCTAGCAGTAATACTTGTCATCTGTAGGCAAAAAGACACAACCAACAAAACAAGGACTTGGAAACCTTGATTTTGTAAGTTTTTTCCTAGTAAATGGGGACTTCCTTAAATGCTAATGCTGTGTTCAGCTTCTGGAAAATAACATTAATCTTGTCAGTTGCTTTCTTTGGAAAATTTAGGAATTTAACGATAATGTCCCTACCAAAATCCCAGAAATTCAATCTTCAGAAAAATAAATAAATGCAAGAAATGCTAACAAGGTAGTTGTAAGTGTAATTGCATGTGTGTGGAGGTTCATAATGAAATAGTGTGATGCTTTTAATGACAATATTGCTTTTTTAAGGTTGGAGACGTGAGTAGAGTTAGTTTTGGGGGCAAAAGTGGTGTTGAAGTTTTGGCGCTTAAGGATGAAATTCCGGTTTTGTACAGTCTCTTGCCAAAGGAAATTGTCTGCTCAGTTAGTTAAGGGGACACAAGAGGATGGGCCTTTTTGGGATTTCAGTTTAGGAGGAATTTTTCAGGATTGGGAGGTGACCAAGTTTCAAAGATTGCTAGATTTACGTCAAAAGCAATGTGAGCCGACTGATAGACCCGATGGTTTGACGTGGGAGTTGGGGAATAGCAGTTCATTCTCAGTTAAGTCCTACTATGAGAAGCGTCTGGTGAGGGCAGAGGTTAGTTTTCCATGTGCATCGGTCTGGACTTCTAAGATGTCGAGGAAGCTGTGCTGCTTCACGTGGTTAGCTACCAGAGGGGTGATTTCGAGGGCAGAGCATCTTAATAAACAAAAGGTTGTATGTGTGAGCTGGTGTTTCCTTTGTAGGAGGAGTGTGAGGATGTGGACCATATTCTGTTATGTTGCAAATCAGCTATGAGGTTATGGGAGGATATATTCAGATATATTGGTGTTTCTCGGGTAATGCCAAGATCTGTGAAAAAGTTGAATGTTCAGCTAGAAGAGTTGAGCTAGGAGAAGAAGAGACAAGGTTTGGAATATTACTCCTCGTTCTTTTGATGTGGGTCATTTGGAAGGAGAGAAATAGGATAGCTTTTGGAGGGTTGGAGATGAGCTTTGCTTATTTGAGGAGTAGTCTCCCACCCCTTATTTTAGTGTGCCCATATAGTTCCTGTTTGTAAAGAGGATTGAGGAGAGCCATATTTTGTAGGTTTCTCTTTTTTTCTTTCTGGGTATACCTTTTGTATATGGCCAAGTTGGCCTAGATACTATTAATGAAATCTTTTACCCTTCTAAAAAAAGTGTAGTTTGATGAGCTGTTCATTAATATCTTTGGTTTCAAGTCAAGTCTTGCCTGATCGTGTACTTGCATGATCACTTTTATGCCTTGCTTCATTGATGACCATGTCATGTTGGTTTCAGCCAAGGTCCTTTTCTGGGAGAAGCAGACTTAAAGCAGGCAAAAGAGATGACAGAAGTAAAGCTAGACGCAGAAAAGCATAAGGAAGAGGAAAGCCAAAAAAAGTCGAGCAGCAAAAAATCTGTGAAAAAGTTAGGCTCAGAAAAGCACAAGGAAGATGAAAGTCAAAGAACAAGCGGAGATAAAATGCTGAACACATCCAACTCAAGCAGCAAAAAATCTGCGAAAAAGTCAAGGTCAGAAAATCATAAGGAAGAGGGAAGCCGAAAAAGAAAGCGAGACAAAATGCCAAACACAGTTGAGCCAAGCAGCAAAAAATCCGTTAGTGTGCATCTTCTGTTCTCTTTATTTTAATCATGTCCCTATTTTTCGAAGCTAAAGGCAGATCGATGTAAAATGAAGGTCTCAAGTGGAGAGCCGCCTTGCTGCTAAAAGAAACCTGGCAGACTAAGAAGAACTATAACTGTAGTGTAGACAAAAAATTCTCCAACTTTCACGAGCAGACTAGTTCTGTCCCATGAATTTCTTGTTTGAATCATGTGTCTGATGTGTCCAAATATTTTTGTCTTAGATTTGAAGTTGAGAATCTTATTTTTCTTATAGGAGTCTGGACCTTTGTCGAGCAAATCACCAGAAAAGCAGAAGGAAGAGGAAAGCCAAAAAGGAAAGCAAGAAAAAATGCACACACCCAAGTTAAGCAGCAATAAATCTGTGAGTGTGCATCTTCTCTCTTTAATTGAATCATGTTCTGTTTTCTGAAGTTAAAGGTTGATCGATGTAAACTGAAGGTCTCAAATGGAGATCTGTCTTGCTGCTTAAAGAAACCTGGCAGCTAAGAAGAGCTTAAAGTGTACTGCAGAAAAAAAATTCTCCAACTTTCATGAGCAGACTAATTCTGTCCCATGAATTCCTTGTTTGAATCATGTGTGTGACGTGTTCAAATAGTTTCGCCTTAGATTTGAAGTTGAGAATCTTATTTTTCTTTTAGGATTCTGGACCTTCGTCGAACAAATCAACAGAAAAACATAAGGAAGAGGAAAGCCCAAAAAGCAAGCAAGACAAAATACCGAACACACCCAAGTCAAGCAGCAAAAAATCTGTGAGTGTGTAGACGAACAATAACAACATAAGATATAAAGACACGATTAATTCTACTTACCTACTATATCACAAGGCTAGACATCATCCTATTCCTACTAGCCTGTTAACCTTCTATCCTAATATGCAATCTCCATTCCTTAGTGTAGACAAATAATTCTCCAACTTCCATGAGCTGACAAGTTCTAAGTTCTGTCCCATGAATTCCTTGTTTGAATCATGTGTGTAACATGTCCATATATTTTCGCCTTAGATTTGAAGTTAAGAATCTTATTTTTCTTATAGAAGTCTGGACCTTCGTCAAGCAAATCACCAGAAAAGGCAAAAATCAATCCTTCACTTCCACAGAAAACTGAGAAGAGGTCTAGCGAAGCCCAAAATGGACCCAAGGGAAAGAGCAGGTCCATGGATGAAGTAAGTACAATTGATTCTCTTTCCAACAACTTGTATTTCGATCATTTAGCTTATGCACTTGTGTCACCGTGTACTTGAACATCCTACTTTGATATCTCACTATATTAAGATTGCATTTTCCTACAATCAGGCTGTCCAAAAAAATTTCACTTGAGTTTCTTTTAAAGGATCTTAAACTGATTACTTATTCCCTCCCCACCTCCCCATCCCCAACAAAATGAAAAGAAAAGAGGAAAAGATCAAAGGAGAACTTGGAGGCGTAACTAAATCCTACTGGCTTGGAAACGCGAGCATGTAAATACCTATATATGCAATCCTTCAGTAACATAGACTCATTGGTAATGTTGGGATGCCATTCAGGTGACAACCTCTGCTGAAAAATATACACCGAGCACACGCCAAGTGAAAATTATGCGCGAGCTTGGTTTGATGGCTCCTTCTGGGTCTCCATTTTGTAAAAGGGAACATGTTGCTGCTCATCCAAAAGCGCAAGTTATTCCCAAGGGACGTGTTTCTACGCCTAAAAGGCCTCCATCCGATCCTAAGGAACATCTTCCTGCATTTAATCGAGTAGTTGTTTGCGCTCTAGCTGCTGCTGGATCTACCAATCATGTTCCAAAGTAGCTTTTGTTTCTCAACTGTTTGATCCTCGGTAACTCGGAGTTTGGTGTCTACCTGCTACCTAGACTACCTATGTAGTGCTGAAGCTGTTATCAGTGCTATACGAGAGGAGGATGTAGGATTACAAGTTCGCGGGTGTGGAGTAGTTTGCACCCACTACTTGTTACTGGTACTTGTTTTTGTAACAATGAGTGTAAATTTAGCATTTAGAGATACTGTTTATAACATTTCAATTACAGGTATACATCTAACAAAGAAGTGGATACAGGTACACCTGCGGCCTCTAGATCCGCCCATGGCTGTGGTGATGTTGTGATACCAAGTGTAGAAATGCACATTATGTTTTCTTTTGGTGTTCCCCTGGATTTTGGACACCCCTTTTAAGAGCATAAACAAGTTTTATTTTGCACTTTGTTGTCTGAATGCTTTGATGAGGTCAATTTGCTCTTGGGAAGTGAAAGATAACATAATAGTTTTTCTACCTTAGAAATTTCGATTTAACAAACACTAATAAATGGCCTGGTGTAACTAGTTATTTGTTGCAAGGTGATCAAAAGGTCATGAGTTCGAGCAGTAGAAAAAACTTCTTGCAGAGATACAGGGTAAAACTGGTGTACTTATAGACCTTTGTGTGGTCCTTTCTTAGTTCCCATGCATATCGAGAGTTTAGTGTATCGAATAGCCTTTTTTTTTTTTTAAAGATCTTGATGAGGCTCCTCAAGAAATATCCACACAGAGAAAATATACATTGATATGGAACTTCAGACATCCCAGTCTTACTATATGAAAAAACAAAATATATTCTTCTTACAGTTACAGGAAAATCACATGTTACATAGCAGTAAAAGGTCTACCCATTTGAGATTCAGAATATAATTCACAAGTACCAAATACTTGTAAGTTCTTTCTGGTACTAAGCATGAACATGGGAATGGGGGAAAGGTCCAAAAAGTTTATGAACAGGACAGGTAAAATTCTTCTAGGTAATTGCTCACAATATAATATCTAATGAATTATTGGTTCTATGTCATCTCGGACGATTAATCAACATTTTGAAATGCTTTTCTTGCATATTTCTTGATTTATTCAATGTTTATACATAAATGTAGAGAGGTATAGGAGGATATGTTTGGGACTCAGTGATAAATGAGGTAGGAATGTAGAGACACTAAGACAATTTGCCTGGAAGGGGTGATCCTTGAAAGAGTGCGCAATAGTTCACGGATAGAACGTTCTAGCGCCAAAGATGAACAGAGTTGAGCAGCAAAAACAATAACATACCCAGTTCAATCCCACAAGTAGAGTCTGGGGAGGGTAACATGTATGCAGACATTACCACTACCTCATAGATATAGAGAGACTGTTTTCGGAAGACTCTAGTCTCAAAAATATCAAGCCTCAAAAGCAGAAGATATTAGATATTAAAACTAACAAATATAAGACGAACAATAACAACATAAGATATAAAGACACGATTAATTCTACTTACCTACTATATCACAAGGCTAGACATCATCCTATTCCTACTAGCCTGTTAACCTTCTATCCTAATATGCAATCTCCATTCCTTAGTTAAGTGATTAGTCAAAACCCTGGAATGTCAAAATTAAGCAACGTCTATATAATCAGTCATTTGTAGCGGTGAAAGTTGAAATACTAGTGAGCGCGAAGTTTACAAATGATCTCGAGGTAACTTAAAAATAATTTAGGCATGCATTGAATAAACATAACCAAGTTCATGGAGGTCCCATAGTATACCAAAAGGAGATGCATTCATTGGTGAAAAATAAAATTGTGCAACAGTTTCTGTTATGAGCAGGTGGTGGAACCATTGAAAAGCTAACAAATATATGTGAAAATAGTATACATGTTCAGAAACTGTTTAGCCTTTTATCACCAAGAAGTCCAAGTACTTGTAATAAGTTGGCTATATTGACATGACAATTGACAAGAGGCAATTCTTAGGACATCAAAGTTTCTTGTTTCTTTAAGGGGACTATTTACTTTATTACATTCTTTTTTCCCATTTGAATTTCAATGTTTGAAAGTGGAAGAGACAACAATTGATCTGTTGAACACTTTTTTGGCCTTTGGATTGTCCCCTATGTTTATGTTTTGGTATCTTACTGTTTGGAAATAGGATCTTTGTTTGACTATGTGGAGGGAGCTCATAAAAATGACTAGCAGAAATTCAAGGTAAGACAACGTACAATAGACCCTTGTGGTCAGACCTTTATCTAGACCCTGCGCATAGCATGAACTTTAGTGCACTGAGCTTGACCCTTAGTATGTCTCAATAAAGAATGTCGTATGTTTTAATTTAAAAATAATTTGATTTTAAAATCTTCGTTTTCTTTAATGAGATGATTTACATTTATGCAAATATCATACTTGTTCTTCACTAGAAATTTCAAAAGTGTTTTTTCTTTCTTATACTCTCTGTGCAATCGAATATCGTATAATAAATTGGGAAGAAGGAAGTAGTCGGCATTGTGTCAATGTGAAGTGGAAACAAAATTTTCCTTAACTAAAAGATACTGTAATATACCCTGTGTAATCTCACAAATTCCGATTTGGAAAAAGTAGAATGGATACAATTTTTTTCCTATCTTGGAGGTGTAGAGATCAATGAGTGTAAATTTAGCATTTAGAGATACTGTTTATAACATTTCAATTACAGGTATACATCTAACAAAGAAGTTGGAGGTGTAGAGATCGTTTTTGATAGACCCTAATTAGCTTAAGAAAGAATAAGTCCAAAGCAGTATAGAAAAAGAAATAACGAAAAAGTCATGATAAAATATTACAGTATTATAAAAAATGAATAACGAAAGAGAAAAAGTCATGACAAAGTAGTACAGTTTATAAAGCATGACAAATTAATAATACAATAATTAGTGGACAAGAAACTACATGAATAATACTACGCATGCTAGTCTGGAAGGATAAGAGGGAACAACACTCTACTACCTACTAACATTCTATTCTAATTCTTGTCCTCCACATTCATTTATCTAGATCCTGTCCTTGGTAAACTAAAATTAGGTCATGCCCTGTCTAATCATTTCTCTCTAGCTAATATTTATTCGACCTACTTCTAACCCTCCTGAAACCATCCATAACCAACTTCTTACACCATCGCATTAGAAAGTCCATAAATCTCCTCTTAATATACCTAAACTATCTCAATTTAATTTCTCATATTGTGCTCAACCAAATCCATTCCCCATCCTAATGTAAACAAAAGAAATGTTTGCCTTTCTATTGGAATAGGCTTGTTCTTTTTAGCTATTGCTATCACCAATGAGAGCCACAACATTATTTTTCTAGTTTTTCCCCTAGTGTGAGATATTCAATTTGGTATTCACAATAATTTAAATTTGCATCGTATAAATCACAACATTTAACTTTAAGACCTGATCAAATTAAAAACAAAGAAATCATATCAATTGCACCAAATTCTCGAGAGTAAAATCACAGTATTTTAATAGATCTTTCATGAAGAAGAGACAAGAAAAAATAAAAAAACAAAAGAAGTAGGGTTACATGTTAGAATGGATGACATAAATAGTAAAAGGAAATAACAAGAAAAAGTCTTCTCTTGTGCTAAGCCATATTCTACTTGAGAGGAGGCAAAGTAAGAAATGCCCAATGACTAGTTAACATCAAGGTGGGGTGGGGGGTTGGGGGACCCACAATTTCTGTGTCAAGTAATGTGCCAAAACTGAATATTTGTGCAGTGTTTTACTTTGTCTGAGATTTTATGGTCTCCATTTTACTCTACTTATGTTTGCCTGTTGGTATATGAAAATATATATTGATTTATAACAGGTAATTCTCTATAACAAGCCGTTTGCATCAGTGACGGAGTCAAGATTTTGATTCAACGATGTTAAAATCAAGTAGAATCGCATAGAAATCAAGAAATGTCCATACATAATATCTCTACATAAGGGAACATTTTTTCACCTAGCTAAATAGTGTAACTTTCTAACGAAGGGATGTCGATTAACACCCCTCAAGTGTATGTTGCTCTGTCATTAGACTATTTTAATTGATTGTTTATGTCGATCCTATGTTACGATTCTTCTTCTCTTTATGAAATTTCTAGTTAGATGAACACTGCTCTACTACATGACGAAGTGATCTTTCCCTTTTATGAAAGCCAGTATCTCACTATACACCCAGCTCCATAGCTGGGCCAGTCACTGGCTAGAGGACGATCAAACTACCGGACCAGCGGCAACCAATCTATGCGCGGAATGGTGGAACCTGGATTTTAGTTAAAGGAGTTCAATCTAAAAAACAATCACACGAACTAGTCGAAGGGGGTTCGACATTACTATATAGAGATAAAAAAATAATCTTAACTATATTAAATAGTATAATTTTTCATCGAATGAGTTTCAGATGAACCCTCGGACAAATAATTGCTCTGCCACAGTATGCGTGGTAACAAGAAGAATGCAATTATAGCTAGCAGGTTTAATTACACGTATATTATATTATCAAATCATAAACGATAACAACAAATGATCCACGTTAATTATAAGTATAACCAGTAACCTAAAAAATTAGGTAGACAACAAGGTTAAACAAATATGGTAAAAATATCATTATATTATCAATGTATATAAGTTAAATATATCGATTAAATTACACATATAGTATAATACATATAGCAATTTTTTTTTTGTATATATATATATATATATATATTAAAAAAACAGACAATAAGAGTCTGAACCGCTGAATTTCTGCATAATAAAACAACAATACAATATTATATAATAAATAATTTTTTCTTTGAGTGTAATATTCTTAAGAATAGGTATATTTGATTTTTGCTTTCAATTTGCAGTGGTAAAAGTACTGTGCAGAATCAATCTGATTAGCATATTTTCAGTAGTCCCCTCTGTATATGTTCATTCTTGATCTCTCCTTTTCACATATTAATTAATTAATTAATATAAACAAAAAATTTTTAAAAAAATGTTCAAAGGTACATTTGGAGTGTAATAGATTATTTCTTGCATTAAATACCGCAATTAAGAAGATTTAAGGAATTGAATGTGTATAATTAGTTGAAGAGGATTGAAGGGAACAGATAAAAATTACAAGTTTGAGTCGTGAAAATAAAATAATTTTTTACAAAAATATAGAATAAGATTGCATACCACGATAGATTTTTATAGGTTTGATTCTTATTCGTATCCCATGTATAGCAGTAGCTTAAACAAGATTTATAAGACAAGTACATAAAAAATAAATTTTTGAAAAATCATTATTTATCTGAAAAATATGTGAGATAATGCACATATATTAAGAAAAATATTTAAGGACATAAACTTATCACTATTACCGGCTGTAGATTATAAATGTAGTTTTGCAAGCAATGTAATTATTCTCTGAAAAATATAAAACTTCAATAAATGAAAGGACAAATATAAAGAAAAAAAATTCAAACATGTGTCTTAAATTTTAAACAATTTAACTATTTTAAATAATAAAAAAACTCTAAAAATAAAATTAATATGAAACTAAGGGAACAGTATTAGACTATTATTTTCTAATTTTCCTTGTTATAATAAATTGTGAACAACTTTCTGAAAGGTCTTTAATTATTCTTTGTGTATTTCCAGGAGATAAAAGGACAATGTATAGTCAAATGATGCCTTTAATAATTACTCCTAATATAATCAACTAGGGTTAATCAACTAGTTACTCTTGTCATTTTAAATTAATTGAATTTTTGAGATTTTTTTTAATGTTCAAAATAGATGAATTGTGCAAAGTTCAAAAAGAATGTTTGAAACTTTTTTCATATTTGCCCTTTCGTTTATTGAAATTTTATATTTTCTAGGAGATAAAGTACACTACATATTTATGATTTCACAAAGGGCAATAGTGAAAAGTATG
>DF359101.1:15680-36096 GCA_000787875.1 Solanum virginianum
ACTATTATATAATATTATTCTTTTATGAAAGATTAATAACTTATTGATAAAGATGGGAGAAATTACGAAACAACAATAATTGATGTACTCAATTCCAAAACAAAGGCTTAAAATAATTCAAAACTTCATGATCTCATGAAAAATCAGATTGTATCCTGGAAATGGACCTTTAGAATTAGCTATCCATGAAGCTTGAGAACTAGATAAAAAGAAATACTCCCACTGTCCCAATTCATGTGAGGGTGTTTGACGGGAATAGAGTCTAAAAACTGAAAGCAAGACTACTGAAACATGTGGTCTAAAACAAGCCACAGATATTTTGTGGGCAGACGTAGATCTAATTTAAGTGTAAAATGGGAAGTTTAACGTGAAATTGTCACTAAATATAAAAAAATATCATTCTTGGGATTGACTAAAAAGGAAAGAGAGTCACTTCAATTGGTAACCAATAGAACCCCTTCAAGCAATTAAAAGACCCCAAATGAACCTTCAACTTCAAGTTCATAAACTTGTGATTACCTCATTTGCATTCATGTTACTTTGAGTTCCACTACCAGTCTGCCAGACCACCAAAGGAAAATGGTCATTCAATTTTCCTTCTGCTACTTCCTGGGCAGCTTGCATTACCGCTTTCCCTATAGATGGGTCCAGGCCATACTCCATGTTCACCTGCAATGGAGGCAATAACCAGAAGATGGCAAGACCACAAAAATAGCTGTAAAAGCATTTCCACAAGCAACACCAAAAGTTTCATATAACCATAGAGCTAGAGTAGACATAGTCTAGCAAATAGTAGTACAAACCTTAGCAGCACACTTTTTAAGAATACCAAATGCACGTATAATTGGTTCCGGCATTCTTTCGCGCTCACCTCCAATTTCAAAGTTTTGCAGGGATCTTTGGGTTTGTGCTCCCCATAACCTGGACAGGAGCCAAAGCGAGCCCAAGTCAATGTGGATAAAAAGAACATAAATTTCACACATCATTATCGAAATAAAAGAACTTTAAAATAGACTGAACTATCATAACACTATCAGGTTTCTGGCTTATCAACACCAAATGCAAGGAAAGACCAAGAAAATCACAAATTAAGACTAAAAAGACTGCAGTGCACCTGATTTGCCAGGATCCCCCATCCCCCTTTTAGTTGAATCCTACTGAAGTAGATCCTTGAAGAATAGGATAATTAGTATTTTATTGCATTTGATTTTATCAAATTAGGCTATTATCTTTTAGAATAGATTTATCCTTATCATTATATAGATTAGGTCAAAAAATTAAAAAAAAATTTGGTTGATTTTTGCTTTTATTATTTGTTTGAATTTATCTTTCTCGCTTAGTTACAGAGAAAATTAACATTATTTTAGTACTCTACCTTGTACAAGGCTCCCTACCAATAAATAGGACCCTCGTACATTATTGGACACTTCTTGATTCCCTCTCTTTCTCTATTTTTTCTCCCAATTTTCCTTCCCTCTTTCTGGTGCTACATCAAGTACTGGTATCGGAGCTCAAGGTTTCTACATAAATTGTTGCACTCTTTGTTAGAACCACAAAGGATACTCATCATCCCTAAATAACCAAACCTTCTTTCACAGTTCATATCATATAAACTGAAGTGTAAGAGAGAGGCCTGATCTCTTTCTTGTCACACTTAATTGCTTTGAGGTTTTGAAGGATTTGCTTCCAGTTTAGTTGTGAGGAGGAGATTTGCAGATGTCCTGATTAGGACGTGTGAGATGTTGGCTGTAGTGGGCTTGAGGAGTGGTAGAAGTAGGCTTAAAAAGTATTGGAGTAAGGTAATTAGGCAGGATATGGCACATCTTAAAAATCACCGAGGATACGAAGGTGTGGATGTTGAGTATTAGAGTAGAAAGTCAGTAGAAAGTAAGGCATTTTTCATTTCCATTTCCAGAGTACTAGTATTATTTTTCTTCTTCTTCTTGCCTTTAGATTTCTATTACTAGTTGTTGCTTCTTTTAACCTCGAGATCATACTTACTTCTTGTTGTTTTTGCTAGTTTTCATCATTTGTTCAGTCTTATGGTCATCAAAAATAGTTTCTCTCCCTTATCAATTCTCAAAGACAGAGATAAGGTCTCCTCACACACACTAGTGCGATTACATTGATTTTGTTATTGTCGTTGCTATAGCAGTACTATAAGATGTTCCAAAAACAAGTAGAAATCATAAACACAGTAACTCAACAATAAGATCGAAACACATTCCGGCAAACCACTAACAAACATTGAAATCAACAAACAGAGATAGATAGAAAACACGTACTTGTCATCGGGAACAAGAATGGGACCGAAAGTATCTCTTTCCTCCCTGAATGACGTTGAGAAAAACCTCCAGGAAGACGCATAACGCAACGAATCTGATAGTAGGGTACTCGTTGATAATCGACGGGATGCTATGAGCATCGCCATGGCTCTTCTGAACTTTGTGTTTGATTTAGATCAATGGAGATGCAAATAATTGAATTCAAAGGGAAAGGAGTTTTTAACCAAATTGCCCTTAACATTGAAAAATCTAACAATAAAATGTAGTAATTGTCCCAATTTAGGGCGTTTGGGATTTCGAGATTAAAATTGGTAAAAAAAATTTAAATGTATTTTGTATATTATTAATTATTAGAATTTATCGTTTATAAATATATAGATGTCATTTCAAAAATAAATTTTTTATCAAACTTAATTTTATTTTACTGATCAAAAAATATCATATAGATTGACATCAATTAATTCTTAATAAAAAATACTTTTTAAATATTTTATGGTGTTTTGGTAGAATTTTGATATTATTTTTATTTATTTATCATATCAAATTTACAAGTTCTTTTTTGTGTGAGATCAACAAAAATCATCTTGCTGATTACTGAGAAAATGTTATCATATTAAGATTTGAATTCTAGTCTGAAACTATTTATTTTGAAAAAGTTTCCTTTTCCTTTTAATATTGTGGTTTGTTGGATGTGCTTTTCAAAATTAATAGTTTGCATTTGAAAAGCATGTTTGTTGATAATGGAGCAATACTTTGTGGTTGACGACTCGTAAGAAATCATCAAAGAGTGATTACACGTGAAGAGTCTTAAGCAAATTATACTAGCAGCACGAGATCAATGTTTCAAAATTATTTTGGAGAAAATTATTTTCTAGCCTCTAAAGCGGCAAGGGTGTTCTTTTAATACATATGAATGCGAATAATTTATTTTTATTTTTTTATGACTTGATTTTTTAATTTATGATTAACATCATTTTAGGTGAAATGGACCAAAAAATTTATATATATCAATGGAGGAATAATCATGTGGAAAAAACGAGTCACGCATATTGCAAATATGAACGTGATCGAAGCTATTTTTTTTCTTAATGAGTTTGTAAATATGAACTTAACAAGTCAATAAGTATTGAGTTATATATATACATTCTAGTTTAGTTTATGTGCATTGCACGTGTACATCACGTGAAATTGTTAATCGCTATAACATATATACTAAGAGTTTAACTACAATAAAAAAAAAATCATACACGTTCGTCATAAAATTTTAGGATTCTATTTAAAGAAAAAATTAGTGTGTTCACATATATTTTAGCATATTAATTTTCATTCCTATTTACTTTAGGAGTGTTCCCCATGCCTTTTAATAAATTGAATAATATAAGCAAAAGTAAATAATAATTTTAAAAAGAAGGAAGATTTAAGAGTCTTTCAACGGCTAAAAGTCTTGTTTTACACTTATTTTCATATATTTTAAAAAGTCAATATTATAAATATAATTAAATAATAATTTAAAGAAAAATGGTGAAAGGACGATTATACTGATAGAAAATTTGGATTAGCATTATTAATCCGTCCATTTATGATGTAATAAATTTTGCCTTGTTGCAATTTTTTTATTATGTTTACAGTTTATTTATGTCTATTTAATTTTTTTATTATGTTTATTATATTAAATATTTAATACTATTAAAATAATAATATAATAATTGAAAAAAATGGTGAAAAAATAATTTTATCTAAAGCGAAGTCTTTCAATGAAAGCAAAAAGTTCAATCAATATTATTAAAGATATTCACACTTTTAATATAGTATAGATAGATATAAATATATATATATACACATAATCATACACTTGATGGGAATAAATAAATAAATACTATCGAGATAGAAGTCATACGAAGATATATAGATAAATTAACTATTTGTATTCAATATTTTCTAATCTAACTAATTTAAATGTGTTTTCTATCTGTTAATTTTTTCATTTCATAACATAAAGTCAATATGATTGAGTATGAATAAAGATTTCATCCACCCAACTACATTTATAACAATAAACTACTAATTTTATTCAATTGAGGAGCATGTTAATACGAGATGACTAATAAATAGAATAATTTTATGCACTTTTTAAAAATGATGCTTACATCTTTATTAAATTCTTTTTAAAAAAAATACTTTTTTTGTTCTATTTTATGTGATATTCTTTGATTTCGCATGATATTTAAGATATAAAGGAAAGCTTTTGAAACTTATGGTCTAAAATAATTCTTAAAAATTTTGTGTGGCTGAAAATGATTTTATTAAAGGTAAAAGAGGAATTTTAAAATCAAATTATTTTTAATTAAAGTAAGATAATATTTTTTTTAGAACAAATCAGAAAAAATAACACCGTATAAAATGAGAAGTAGAGAACACCACTTTTCATAAATTAAATATGTATTAATTATATTTTTGAAAAATTGCAAATATGAGACAAAAAAAACTATAATTGGTAGAGGAATTAAATCATGTGGTAGGTTGAGGCTCACTCTTGGATCCCTTCTCCATTGGGACAAGTACAACTGTGCAGTCCATGTGAATTAGATTCTATTTTAGTTTTTATTTTACAAAAATTTATTAAAATATTTTTTATAATCAAATAGTCATTTAATAGAAATTGAATGATGTCAAATATGTGGAATATTTTAATAGGCCGATTTTAAATATATATAATAAATAAATTAGTTTATAACAAAAATAATCATATTTTATTTATATAAAAAATATCAAAAATCTTAGATAATATACTGTGACTATATAATATAATTGTCAAAAGTCATATAAACTATACACTTGCTATACAATATAGATTACTTATGAGTTATATACAGAATATACATTATAATATACTCAAAAATTGAATATAATTTGATTATATCTGAAATATACACTAACTATATATGACTATACAACAAATGACCATTTAAAAAACTGAATATAACTTGATTATACATAAAATACATTGAGTATACATAATTATACAATGGATGATCCATTTTTGGTAATTACTTTGGCCAAATGACCAACTGCAGTAGTTATCTCTATCTTTTTGAAAATACAAATAATCTTAACTATATATGAAATATACACTAACTATACAACGAATAATCATATCAAAAATTGAAGATAACTATATATGAAATATACATTGACTATAAATGACTATACAATGAATGATCATTTTTTTATAATTATTTAGGCTGAATGATCATTTACTGTAATTGTTCCTATTTTAAATGCAAATAATCTTTTACTATGAAGACAAAAATAGCCCAACATGGATTATAGTAAAATGATGGAAACACTCGATCGTCAATTAGAGATTTCAAATTTGAGTCTAAATAAATGACAAAATAAAAATTAAGAGTTGCTATCTAAACTCTGCAACGTGCATGTTTGAATTTAATTGAATCTCAATATAAATATTGAACTTAAATTGAAAATTGATTTAACCAAATCCCAACACAATTATTCTATATAAACACCGGATGGAGAACCAAATCACGCTATTGTTGTGCAGCAACTAGCAAGGAAAGAGTGAATGTTAATCACGATTAATTAGTGATTATTATGACCTTAAGTCATGCTTATTAGTCAGTATAATAATGACATTTTTATAATATCTCACATCTTAAAACTTGTTATAGAAAACTAATATTATTTATTTTGTTTTATTTTAAAGTTAAAGTTTTTTTTTGTTATAAATAATGTATGTATTTACTTCTTAAGCTAAGCAAAATTTAATCTTAGTCCTCTTGATATTATTTTAAATATTAAATATCTAAATTTACACATAAAAAATTGATACTTCAAATAAGTCTATATCTTTTTCACGAAGTTTTTTAACTTACGTTAAATATTCACTCACTCAATCATTATTGTAATTTCGAAAATAAACAAGTAATTGAGCATGTAGCTCATGATATAAGAGATTGGCTAACTATTTTTCTAGATCAAATAAAATACAAATATATTCAATATAGTGACAATAAATATAATTATAATGTCTTTTTAACATAAAAATTAGAATTATTTTATATTTTTATGTCATGCATTTTTCAAGCCAATGATCTATGAAAAGAAAATTCTCATCCACATAAATAACAAGAAGATTTGAATTTTTCGGCATCCACATAGGTAGAGATAAGATCTGAATATAGTGCATAAATTGCAAATATATTTAATACAGTGATAATAAATATGATTATAATGCATTTCAAAATAAAAATTAGAATTATTTTATATTTTTATGTCATGCATTTTTCTAGCCAACGATAAATGAAAAAAGTTTTGCATCCACATAGATAAAAATAATATCTGAATCTTTTCGTATCCACATAGATAAAAATAAGATCTAAGTATATCTCGCGTTCCTCAAATCCTCTTATATATTTGTTGAATTATTGATTTGGTGTATAAATTAGCCTACTTTCACTAAATAATGGTTTCCCAAAAAATAATTCCTAAAATTCTAACATGCAATATATATATATATATATATATATATATATATATATATATATATATATATATATATATATATATATATATAATGTATTTTCAAAATAAAAATTAGAATTATTTTACATTTTTATGTCATACATTTTTTCGAGTCAATGATCTATGAAAAAATTTCTCATCCACATAAATAAAGAGAAGATCGGAAATTTTTTATACACCTACATTGATAGAGATAAGATATGAGTATATCTCGCGTTCCTCAAATCCTCGTGTATGTTTGTTGAATTAAATTTGGTGTATAAATTAGCCTATTTTCACTAAATAATGGATTCCCAAAAATTATTTTCTAAAATTCTAAAGTGCATTATATATATATATTATTTTTTTTTAATTTTTTTTTAATTTTTATAAAAGGGGACAATAATATATTTTTATTTACTCTTTCATTGTCTCTAATCATTAGCATTATTCAATTACACCTTCTTCTTCTTCTCTCTTCTCTCTCTTCACTCTACAGTGTAAAATCTCAGAAGAAGAGGATTGTTTGTCTACATTTCTGAATCAAAGAGAACGGATTCATGAAGGGTCTAGTAAGTACGTTTTCATTTTAATTTTTTTTAATTAGGATTTTTGCAAATTAATTTTTTTTCTATTTTAATTACATGAGCATCATATGCTGTTTCCAAGAAAATGTGTATTCATCTTTATTTGTTGTTGCTAATCGACTTTTTGATGTGATTTTAGTAATGGGTATTCAACTTTATTGCAAAATTTGTGATAAAAATTGAGTCTTGGAGCTACTTTTTGTACTGTACTTTCACTGGAGTTTTCTTCATCTTTGTGAAATTTGCTTTTTTTGGGTGTTGTTAAAATTGATTGTTATGACTACTTCTTTAGAGATTTACTTGATCTGGAGAATGGGTTCCTATAATTTGGTCTACATTGTCTTTTTTTTTTCAAGAGATAAGTAGTTGGTTTCTAGAGTTTAGGATTTATTTTTTGCAATTTCAAGATTTTGAATTTTTTGTTCCTACAATGGACTTGTTTTGGAAGTAGTGGGAATGTTTATATTTGTGTTGTTTTAGCTCATAAATATTGATAGAGGGATCTGAAGTGGGTTGAGAACCCTGAAGTCTCAGATTCACAGACAAAAACACTAGTGGTGAAATTAGTCGAGTTGCGCGAAAACTAGTTATAAAAAAAGAAGAAGAGGGATCTGATATGAAGCTGCAGCTGGGATACAATTGGTTACTTCCAGTGCTTTGAATTACTCAAAGCTTCTGAATTTATGTACATACACCTGATTGTTCTCAGTATGATATTTTTCATTTTTACTCATTTTTGAACTTATATTCATGAGGAGTTGCCATAGTTTTGTGTTTTTGCTTCAGTTAAAAGCTTAGTTACTTAATTGCTACGAGTCAAGGTTTCTTTTTCCTGAAAATGAAAAAAAAAAGTTATCTAGTTGAGTTTTTCTACTGATTTGTCTAAATCCTTTTCTGACATTTTCATTTATAGGAGCTCTTTTGTGTTTCACTTGGGGCTTTTGAAATCTACTCGTTATAGAATTTTGACACAGCACTGGTTCAAATATAATTTTAGCCCAAGGTGCAATGCCGTGGTTTAACTTTTTTAGATTTTTGTCTTCCTTAAGCATCTACATCCAACAAAAACAACGTCATAGATAAGAAAACCAAAAAGACTCGAGTTTCTTATTCTTTAATCATGGAGAAATGCTCGATTTGAAGAACGTTTATACAATGTTGGAGGTTATGGAACCACTGATATTGTATTGGTGGCTTTTTAACTAACCACGCTTTGCGTTTATCCTCATGTGAGTCTCTTGCTTGCATATGTATTATTGATTATTGAGGTGATTAACTTACAACATATGAATGGTTAAGCAGTAGTAAGTGCATAGATGCTGAAAGACTTACCATGTCCTTTTTTGCTTTTATCGTTTCCAGGCATTGCTAATTTTGTTGTTGGCGTTAAGTCATAGTATTGAACATACTGAAGCTCAATTTGACGGACAATGCAAATTCAACAAGCCTCTGAAACCCAGACCTCACAGTGCATCAGTGTTGGACTTTGGAGCTGTGGGTGACGGGGAGACTCTAAATACTGTGGCCTTCCAGAATGCCATTTTCTATCTCAAATCTTTTGCTGACAAAGGTGGAGCACAGCTCTATGTTCCAGCTGGCAGGTGGCTGACTGGAACCGTAAAGCTTACCAGTCACCTCACACTCTTCCTCGAAAAAGAAGCCATTATTCTGGGATCAAAGGTTAGCCCCTGGACTGGTTCAGAAGTTCCAGCTTGTTTAGATTTTTTTATGTTCAATATAAAGGCTATTACTGTATTTACGATACCCAAAGCATTAATTCTTGGAAAAGAAATGATTAGCATGAGGCACTCAAGGGTGTGGCCCGGTGATCATTATGGTAAGTTGAGAATCATGTGTTGGACAAAATTACCCAGGGCGCCTGATGGTAGGAGGTAGCAAGTACCCTGTGGAATAGTCGAGGTGCCTGCAAGCCTGGACATCACAATCATCAAAAAAAAAAAGAAGGAATAAATGATTAGCACGAGAAATTGTAGCACTTAATAATGAGGTGTTATGGTTTAGTTGCTAAAAAAATATATTGAAATCTACATTCAGGTTACTCCAACAGGGAAGATGATACATGTTCTGCTGTGGAAGGGTAGATCACATGTTGTCATAACCTTCTAATAATCTAATTTTAATGTATGTAGATGCATTATGATGGTGGGGACTAACTTCAGCTCTCAATCTATTTACAAATGCATTGGATATATACATGCCATTTATAAATAATACGTTTTTGCAATGCAGGATTATGCTCATTGGGATATAGTTGAAGCCTTACCCTCTTATGGTCGAGGTATTGAGGCACAAGGTGGAAGATATCGCAGCTTGATTTCTGGAAATAATTTAACTGATGTTGTGATAACAGGCAGGAACTCCTTCCTTGCATTGATCTACTAATTTGATGTTTTTTTGCAGCCAACTTATGCCTATTGCTTGTGCAGGTAATAATGGAACCATTGATGGCCAGGGTTCTATATGGTGGGAGCAGTTCAGTACCCATTCTTTAAATTATACTCGACCACACCTAGTAGAATTTGTTAGCTCCAAAGATGTTGTAGTCTCAAACTTGACCTTCCTGGATGCTCCGGCCTGGAATATTCACCCGGTGTATTGCAGGTAAGTTCATTACCTCTGTGAGAAAAGCTTTTCAATATAAGGTTCAACAATAAGATCTGGAATTTTCTAATTTTGCAGCAATGTTGTGGTTCAGAACATATCAGTTCATTCTCCCGCTAACTCCCCACACACCTGTGGGATAGTCCCAGGTTTGTTTAAATAAAATTATTTCTCTTACCTTACTTTATATACAACGTTAGAGCATCTGAAACCTGTTTTAAATGGTACATCCAATAGCCAGCACTTTTGAATGTGCAAGAACCTCAAATTGATTTTCTTAGACAATTTTCAGCCAAAATTGGATAATTTTCCTTACACTCAAAAGGAAAAGAAACGGGATGGTTTCCTGATACTACTTGATTCATCAAACAATGTCAGTTTTGTGCAGCACAATAGAAACAGGTTTTTTAATAAATTAATGTATTAAACATGGTGGTACACACAAGCCTTGACTCTGATTTTTACTTTGCGCTGATGGGTGAGGATAAATAAACCAGATTTTACTGAAACAATGTGTAGTTGTTTGTTCTGTTTTTTGAAATTTATAGGTACTTTCCAAGTAATGTGAGACCTTATATGCAATTTCAGATTCTTCTGAGCATGTGTGCATTGAGAACAGCAACATCAGCATGGGTCATGATGCTGTTGTTCTCAAAAGTGGCTGGGATGAGTATGGCATTTCCTATGGCAAACCTACTTCGAATGTCCATGTTCGAGGGGTTAGGCTGCAGTCTTTTGCAGGGGCTGGAATGGCTTTTGGCAGTGAGATGTCTGGTGGTATATCCAATGTGCTAGTAGAGCATGTTTACTTGCATGACTCCCTTTTCGGGATTGAGCTGAAGACGGCAAGAGGAAGGGGTGGTTATATTAGAGATATTCTCACTATGGATGTGGTTATGGCAAATGTGCAAGTGGGAATTGAGGCCACCGGTCATTATGATTCTCATCCGGATGAGAAATTTGATCCGTCTGCTCTTCCAGTCGTTAGTGTTATCACCTTTGAGGACATTGTTGGCACAAATGTTTCCATAGCAGGCAATTTCACTGGATTATCTGAATCTCCCTTTACTTCAATATGTCTATCGAACGTCACCTTTTCCATTTCTTCCAACCCTACACCATGGGTATGCTCTGATGTATCTGGTTCTTCTCAAAATGTGTCTCCTGAACCATGTCCCGAGCTCCAGAGCTCATTTTCTAGTACTACTTCAACTTGCTTCCCCCTCTTACACCACCCTTACTGTCAAGTTGCGGCTTTGTAAGTGAAACAATTCATTTCATTGAAACTATACAATGAGACACATTTCAACTTCCAGTGCTGGTGTACAATTCTCCAATAAGATGCAATGCAGAATCTCCGGTCTCGTGCTTTTGCTACTGGACATCAAGAATCTGATGATACAAATATTTTCTAAGTGGCTTGAGATTGCTGATTGTCATCTGTGTACAGCGTCAGTTTCTTCATTCAGATATAGGGAAAGTTTTGGTAGTGCAGCAAATTCAGATGAGTTGTTCCATTCCTGTCATTTGTTCATTTGAGTTCTTTTTGTCATTTGTCTTACATTTGTAAAATAGGCAGCAAAGAAGGGGTGTTACAGTTGATTGTCATTGTTGAAATAATTAACTTTTTTTTGTCATTTGATTGAATTGAAAAGGGTTGCTAGTACACAAAGTCTTGAGTTGGAGGCATCAAATTGCAACTTTTTTTAAGTTTGTTTTTTGGTTTCCCATCCAGTGTCGGTTAACCTACATTTGAGTCTAGTGTCGGTTAACCTACATTGGAGTCTGACTAAATTCAATTTGCGCCGAGAACTTTTTTTAAGGTTACATGTATCATGTTCCTCTTCTTGCACAACTTTGCCTTTTGAGGTGACTATAATGTTGTCATATCAACACTAGTAATTTTAATCAGCAACAAAAGATTGGTAGTGGAGACAAGCTATTGTTCCATTTGATTGAATTGAAAAGGAATCATGCCACAAAGCCTTGTGTTCAAGATATGCAAACAGCGCAAAAAAGCTCAAAGGTCTATTGGGGCTTAAAGCGCAAATAAATTATGGGCCTAATGAAAAAAGGTGCAAATTGAAAAAAGAAATACGAATATGCATATTTAGTCTAAGACTAATGATTATAAAAATGAATGACATATATGAACAAAGAATTTTTTTTTTATAGTTAAGTGTTCTATCATTGTTTAATATTGAGGTGAAATGTTCTACACGTTTTGAGCCTCGTTTTAAGGTTTAAGCGCGCCTTTGACAACTCTAAAGGAAGGTTGTATCATCTTATCTCTACTTGTTGACCCTACTTTTTGGGGTGACTTAATGTTGTTATGTCAACATTATAAAACATTATGGCAAGATTTGTAATGGAGACAAGTCTTTAATTGACAACAAACATTTTATTTTTATATAGAGGTTTGTTAAAGCATATACTCAATATAGTCTTACAAATAAAGTTTAAAAAGAATAAAGTGAATGTAAATTTTACTCCGTAGGGTAGAGAGACATTTTGATAGACCTTGACTCAAGATCAGAAATATCAAAGTAAATGATAGAATTTGTTCTCAGTGAAAAATTAGCTATTAGGAAATTTTCATTTTTGCATTGCTTGTGTAATAAAAGGCTCTTTATATGGAAGTGGAACGGAATCACAACATTGAGGGAAACACCATTATATAAAATATGAAATGTGCCATAAGGAGCACAACCTTGTAAAGAATACTCAAATCAATTATGTGCAAGGACATCAAATGATGAAAGTCTGCATACTCTAGTTACAAATTATTTCAATGAAGACAAAGTTCTTCTGTCATGGCAAAAAGGTTTTCATGGTCCCTGCCTATATTCCACTGAGTTCCATTACCCCTTGCTATGGTATGTTGTATGAAGGCAGGAAAAGTCACTCTGCAACTCGGATTCTTCAAAAATATCGACAGTTGTGTGTAGGATCCTCCAAAAATAGTTAATTATTGAAGATCCTACAAAAAGTAGTTAATTACAGGAGGATCAAATACGAATGTACCTACTTTTTTGAAGAGTCCAAGCAACAATATCAACTAAAAGAAACAAAGATGACAGCATTTGGATCCAGTGAATGGGACAAGTTAAAATGTAGACTGAAGAAACATTTTCATGGTCCCTGCCTATATTCCATTGAGTTCCATTAAGTCACTTTATTGCTCAGATTCTTCAAAATGTTGACAGGTTCATGTACGACATCCTCCAAAGTAGTTCATTTTGGAGGATCCGACATGGGTGCACCTGCATTTTCAGAGAGTCCGGAGCAACGTAGGAAACTAAAAGGAACAAAGATGACTGCATTTAGATCCAGGGGAAGGGGACAAGTAAAACAAATAGATGAAGACTGAAGAAACATTTTCAATGCTCACTCTTTAAACTGTATAGATATGTGCAAAATTTACAAAGTCAAATCCTCAAAGTACCAGTCTATCAAATCAAACGATAACATTTGAGGATCCTTCACACCTGCTACCTACTATAACGCTATCCAACACAAACTTGAACTTTTACAACTCGAACAATACAAAAATTACAAGCAACTGGAATTATTGCCTCATTTGCACAAGTAAAGATGCAAACTTTGATGGATGAAATCAAATAGGATGAAAAAGAAACTCTGTAAAAAAATTATGCAAAACCACTCTCATTCACTCCCACAATAATAACCAAAAAAATAATTACGAATGATAATAAGAAGACTTGTAAAACTCATTTCCTACTTCCTGCTTCCAGATTTTCGCTTCATTTCAGCATTCATGGCCTGTCTGCCATTCCGCTGAGTGTGGCTAATTCCACTTGTCTGTCGCGATAGTGGAGGCCCTACTTTATGAACCACATTCCTAAAACAGGCAGTGAACAAATTGTTATTAAAAGATCACTATTTTGTTTACTGTTCTATTATAACAAGCATGTTACTTTTGACATACAAATAAACCACAAAGTGATGGGGATTAGGACTAACCTTGATTCTGGGATCTTTCCCGGTTTTTTATTTGGTTTCTGTATCTTTGAACCATTTCCACCACTAGAGAAAGTGTTAACTTTTGAATTATTGAATTGCCAAAGCAACTCTGGCTCAGATGAATCACTGGTAGTGGCATCAAACTCATCTAAATCTTCAGTAGCAGTGATGTCAAAATGATTGGTCATTTGGAAAAGAGTGCTTGATTTATCTTGGTATGCTTTAGATGAATCTGAAAGATATTTCTCATAAAGTACATCCGAGCCATTGCCTTTCTCAGATTCCCAACATCCAAACAGGTTTTCAACTCCACGGGCAGCTTCCTGTTTGTTCACCATGACCTTGTCTACCCACTCACCTGAGCTCATGTTATTATCATCTTCTACATAGTTTTCGGAAGGACTGCTAACAGGTGGCCAGGGAGAGGAATTTCCTAGTAACTCATCAAGATCAAAACTTTGCCTCCTTTGTCTGAATGCAGAATTACTAGAGAGCTGCAGATTAAAGCAAATTAGAATATGTCAAACACGATGATAACTGCATGTATCAAGATGGAAGCTTATAAGAATCATTAGGAGCTATTTCCTTGTATTCCCATATTCACTATTTAACTATATACCGTGAACTCCACAAAACATTTATAGATTCAGATACTTTTCACAAAGTAATTCAGATTCTTATTAAAATGAAGAGCACCATGGAAGTATTATTAATGTACTAGATCTCAGTAAAATATTCTTCTGCTAAACAGGAAGGGGTCTGCAATTTTATCCTTAAACTATGGAACTCAACTCGGTCTTAGAGATTTTACCTCTCTGTTGCCTATATCCTCCACTGGTCTCCTCTGGATGTTTGAATCCACCATCTCTTTCCCGTGTAGATTAGATTGAAAAGGTGATGACTGCAACCCACATGGACTGCTAGTTACCTTATGACTCATGGAGACCGATTCCGTTTCTTTCCTTGCCAAGGCAGCTTTTAGACTAGCAATCTGATGAAAAGAAATATGCATGAGCATGTATACATGGACTACAAACGTGTGCTATCATCAGAAAGAAGTAATGATGGTGATGGGGGAAGAGATATGGTGTACCTGTTCTTTGAGCTCTTTGACATCTGTAGTGTCTTTATTTACTCGGGCAGCACCAAGTTCAACAGTAGAAACACGCTCTGCAAATTTAAGTGTGCTAATTGTTTCTCCTATGGCATCAGGTTCAGGACTTATGTGCACAAACATCAATGTTTTGGCTTGTCCACCTAAAAAGAATGACCAAATTCGTATTTTTACTTAAGAGAAAGAAGAGAACCTCATTAATATACAAGCTTTAATCAGTTAATATATGCCCATACCCAGTGAGTCTTGAAGTAGTTGTGTAAGTTTGCTGTTACGATATGGAACATGTGCATTCTTTTGCGCCAGGGCAGAGATTACATCACCTAAAGCTGAGAGAGACTTGTTAATGTGCTGTGCCTCTTTAAGTCTATCTCCTGTTACTTCAGATTTATCTACTCTCTCACTTCCAGCAAGATCAACCAAATGCATACAGCCGCGAAGAATGGCTCCAGAAGTTAAGTCTCTTCCTTGGACATGAACAGTTAGGCAACTGCAGGCCAAAAACAACACAGTTCGCATTTTCATTGGAAGTTCTTGCAAAGTACTACAAAGTAAACAAAGAAAGATGGGGTATCCATCACACCTGTGAGAGCGGCTACTGCGATCATTGAGTGCTGTTGCACTCACTGCACGATTCCTTTGTCCAAGATTCATCAAATCAATGACGTCAGAAGTTGAAGTCACGCGAATCAGACTTGCATCTGGTACTGTTAGTCCTTGAGAAGCACTACGAATTTCTAATGTAACAATAGGTGAAGGAAGACAGGAAGTTAAATACTGAACAGTGGACTAATGCTAATTCTATTGCTTACCATAAAGACATTGAGCAGTTAACATACTTGGGACTCAATATAAGAATGTCCTTGCTTGTAAATATTAGACTGTCAAGTTGGGAAAAGCTTCAAAGATCATAAAAATGCAATTGAAAAGAAGTGAAAAGGATATCTTTTGTGTACACCATCCGAAACAAGAAGATCCCTGACTTGCTCGTTATATATCTCAATCATTTGCACAGACACATCATAAAGGAAGGTGTCCTTTCTTTGCTCTGCAAGAAGGAATAAATCGCCTAATGCCCTGTAGTTCACCCCTCGGCTTTGTTCTGTAAGATCCTTAGGCCCCGTCTGAATATAAATTACAACTTCTTAGTATGTAAAAGAGGGATAATATGACAATAGTTGTACATATGAACTCCTTTCTATCTAACCATTGTGTAGGTTTTTCCTGATCCAGTTTGACCATAAGCAAAAATGCACACATTGTACCCATCCAGAACTGATCTAATCAGTTGTTGTGTGTCTGAAAACACCTCTCCTGATACACAAAAGAAATAGAGAATTGTAAAAGGTGAACAACCAAAATAGAGAAGAAAATACGACATGAAGATAGATACGAGATGCTAAAAGTTAAAGTATATGTGACATTTTAAGATTGGTCTAACCAACCTTGACTTGCGGAAGGCCCAAATACTTTATTGAAATTGAAAGACTTGCGTCCTTTCCCATTCTTTGATGGAACACATATTGTAATGCTGCCATCATCTGTATGATCCACATTACTGATATAACTTGATTTCCCGGGCAAAAAGGGTCTTACTCGACAATAAACTCTTATACTTCCTGAATGGGAGCACAAACAAACAACCTTTTCATTTGCAACATTATGAGAGAATGAAGATGGACAAAGTGGGACGTTACAATAAAGATACCTTTAAGGTCCTGCACTTCATTGTAAAGCCTGCGATTTTCTTCAAGAACTTTATGATAACCAGAAGCTGCATGTGCTAGGCCATGTATGTGCATGCCTAAAATGCACATTACAAGATGGAAGCAAACTCAGCTCAAGGAATCAACCATAGAAAAAAAAAGGAAAAATAGGGAACATTTGTCAAGAGCATTGACCCTACCAATATTTTGCATTTCCTCCTGAAACTTCATTTGCATAAACTGCATACCCGCTTTTGTAGTCAAAAGAGTTTGCTTCAGGTCCTGCAGTGGAACATTATTGTTCGTAAATATAGGTGGAAAATCCAAAAGTTCCATGTTTTGGAATCCTATGATGCCTGGTTTCAATTCTTACCTTGATGTCTCTTTGCTGTTGGTCAACAAATGTGTTCTGTATCATGTGCCTTCTTTGAAGTTCCTCATTGATGATGCGATTCTCTTCTTTCACCAGTGTTACGGTTCTTTGGTCAACCTAATTGAGAAAGAGATGAAAAGTAAAGCACAAGCATGAGTGATCCTCTATTTTACATTGAAAAAAATAACTTTATGATTGATTACCTAATGAATTGCAAAAATGAGAGGCATTACCTTTGCACTGGCCGAAGAATGTTTCTGAAGGAATTTGTTACCACAGGAAACTGCTGAGTCCTTTGGAGTTGCTTTGTTCTGATAGAAGGTTATCCAATACAGTGTCAGAGAAGAAGACAATGGGTGATAATAAATTCAAAAAGGTGGAGAGCCATTATATGTTCTGTTTTGGTAGAACATGAGATACAGTCAAAAGGCATCAAATGACATAATCCAACAAAAACGCGTTTAGACAAGCGTGGTGCCCAAAGAGAGAGACATGAAGAAACAATCAATTGTGACTACCAAATATAACATTGCTATATCTTAATAAAATTAAACTTACCAATTGAATTTGGCTGGTAATCCGCTGCTCAAACTCCTCAACAACCTTATTCAGCACCGACTCCACAAGCTGAAACAAGTACAACATTGCTGTATCTTAGAACTACATACTAACATACAATCAATATTGTGGCAAATGACATGATAAAAGTCTACCCTGGTCAACATTACACCTTTTCTTAGTTCACCTTATAATTTGGTTCCTCTTTCTATTTAGGCCAAATATCAAAATATAAAGTAACTCTCTTGAAAATGATGCATTAGCAAGAAAGTTGAGGCTTGGACAAGAGTTTCTTTTGCAACTACAAGAATCTAGAAGGAAAATTTATCTGAATACTGTATGAAATTTACTGCATTCCAACTTACAGCAGGAATTTCTTCAGGCTTCTTGTCAATCAGAATTGCGCGGACAAGGTTGCTCAAGGAAGAGCAGGACTGTAAAGAGAAGACTTCGTTGATGAATCATGCCATTGATCTGTTATTGCTAATGCAAGTCATGTTCGTCAAGCAGATTCTACTTACCAGTTTGTTACTTTCAGCCTCAGTGGATACACCATTCGTGGATTTTTCATTCATTGACATACTCCTTGAGAGTGAACTTGAAAATGGCTCAGAATTTTTGCGCACAAATTGTTTTGCTGATGTTGTGGATTTTACATTTCCACCAAATTTCCAGACTCCAGTCCCACCTGTCTGTTTCCACTCACTGTAGGCTTTAAGTCCCAAAACACAACTGACAATCCTTGATGATTTTCCACCCTGATAATTATATAAAAAATTCAGTTTTATCAATGAAAGTGACTCTATCTTAAGCAGCAAATCACATTCACGGTCGTGAGAATAAGACTGAAAACTTTGTATTAAAATTTCTAAAGGCGTTACCAGTATTTCAGTAAACAGGCAACAATTTGGCCAACATTAAGGCACGGTACTAACCTGTTCCAAATCAGATGCCTCAAAAGAAGGAACCCCTAACTCTTGCGCCGCAACCAAAAAATTTCGGACATTCTCAAAGTACTGGTATGCTGACAAGGCTGCTCCATCAGGAATAAGTGAAGAGTCAACCGGACTTGCAACAACCTGCAATTGTTAATTAAGATCAGTTTTGAAGGTAGAAAACTACCAATTCAAGTCCAAAAAACAGGCCACTGTGAAGATTTTCTTAAACATGAATCGAGCTGAATGACACAAAGGATTAGACATTTGAACAATTGGTTGCAATGGGATGGAGGATGGAAAAGTTTTGGATCGTATTTTACCTTGGACACAGCTCCAGGCTGAATTTTATTAAGTACATTGCAAAGAATTATTCCACTCCTTAAGCCAAGCCTGAAGTCTTCCTCAGAAAGCTCAGCTGGTAAATCTTTTGCTCCCACAAAGCCCACCACCTTTCTCAGCCATGCTGCTGCTTCATACCTCCTTGTTGCTACAAGTAAAGATTTCAATGTCATTCTTTATGAAGTAGATAATAAGCAGCCAAAATAATATCCTCTCAGCAATTAGATACTGAATTGTGTCATTGTGTGAACCATCTCAATCTAAAAGTTTATTTTTGGTCCCGCATGTTAGCAACATTAAATCAGTTTCACCATGCTCCTCTTAATCAGTTAAAGAATCAGCTGAGTGAATATACAAACAGGTCAGTAACCATGAATCTCCAACCGAAACAGGACGGAGCTATACGATCTAAAGGGGGGCTCAAATTCAATTGGATCCCCTTCACCGGAAAATTACACTATGCATATAGATAAATAGATCCTTATGAATATTTATACTTTTTTAAATCTCCTAGACACAAGGAAAACTTCTAGTATAGCTGTAAAGGAGTGCAAAACAGGCTTTAGGTTGTAGGTTCAAATACGGAGTTGTTTGAATTACACTATATCAGTTGTCTAAATTAAACTGCTAAAACACTTCAATCAGCCATAAATGAAGGACTCAATATGACGAAAATGGCAATAAGCAGGAAGAAGCAATAGAAAGTTACCTGCTTCCTCTGCACGGCGGGCATCCAAATCAAGATTTCTTGATCTGCTTCCATGCTGCTGAAGAACATCTTCCACCACAGATGCCACAGAGAAAGACAATGCACCATCAGCAGCCATTCTTGTTTAAATATGTACAAAACCGTTAAAGAACGGATTTTATGTCAACTACTTTGAAACCAAGCCCTCCAACATCAAAATTCTCAATTCTCCAAAGAAACAAAGCAAACCCGAAGTAATTCTTTTGAGAAAAAACCAAAATGTGATGATTCAATCACAGTATATTTCTGGCAACTATTTTGAAACCAGGCCCTCTAACATCAAAATTCTCAAGCCTCCAACATAAACCTCAACAAAATGTGATGATTCAGACAGAGCTATCTATTGGAACAAAAATTTGAAAGTAAACCCTCTAACATCAAAATTATCAAGACAAAAAGCTTAAAACCAAGCCCTTCAACATCAAAATTCTCAATTCTCCAAAGAAACAAAACAAACCCCAGATAATTCTTTTGAGAAAAAACCCAAATGTCTCAAGGCCCCTCTATCACCAAAATCCTCAAGATTGGATTCTTATGACAAACAACTTGAAAACAAGCTCTCCAACATCAAAATTCTCAACACTCCTAAGAAACAAAACAAACCCCACACAATTCTTTTGAGAACCCCCCCCCCCCCCAAA
>DF359101.1:44857-61613 GCA_000787875.1 Solanum virginianum
TTCATATCGAGCCCTGTGCTCATAAACCTCGAATTAGCAATCTTCATCATCATGTTCACATACGCATCACGCATATTCATTAACAATTTCTTGGGCGAAAATTGTGAAATTTTCATGTTCAAACTCAATTTCAGCCTCGGCTTTAGATTAATCTTCCAGAACCTTCTTTTCTTATATTCGACCCGGTTCTTCCTTCTCCGACCCGACCCATTTAGCCTCTCGTATCGGACTCTCATCCTCCTCCTATTCCAGTAACATTTTAATCCTCTGTATAAGCTTGTTGATGATACTGATAATCCAACTTCCATTTTTTTTTTTTTTTGAGTTTTGGAAAATAAAAAAAATTAAATGGAACTGAGAAAAAAAATAGGCAATGAATTTTGGGTTTTTATTAAAAGAAAGGGAGAGAGGGAGTTGGAAGATAATGAGAAGAGTATTTAATGGGTGCGCATGTTTATGGTTAATTCGTCACCTGTATTTTTCACGGAACATTAATGGGTTGTGTACGTCCCATAAAAACGATGAGTCATCCCAACTCATATTTCCCCTTGTGATAGGGAAAAATTTGGAATCGCTATTTTTTGAATACGTAAAGGATAATTTTTTTATTCTTATGTAATAGTTCGCAAATCATATAAGAGAAATAATCAGTACTGAACAGGTTTAGTCGGATGAGCTCGACCTAAAAAGCGAACCCTTGTTTTCACTAGAAATCATCCCAACTCATATTTTATTTGGATAATTTTGGAAGTTAAATTAAATTAGTAATCTTTCTGTTTTTAATTTATGTGGTATCTTTTATTTTTTAAAAGTTTAACTGAAAATTTATTTAGGAAATCTTGAAATTTTTTGAAATGAAATTTATATATCTGTAAACTACATAAAAAAAGTATTATAAGTCACAATAATTAATAATTAAAATATTTAAAAGATAAATGAAAATTTTACAATAAAAAATAAACTTATTTAAATATTGAAATTCGTGATAATGCCACATAAATTGAAATGAAAGGAATAATATTTTATAACAAAATAAAAAATACTAAAAGCTTATACTAAAGATTTGTAAGTTATAAATAATTATTATTATATTAAGGGAAAAGAACTTAACCATACAAATTAATAGGGTAAAAAGAATAATATTCACCCTGTTTTAATTTGGTAATCTTGTTTGTATATGTGGAATGATATATATGATTAATGATAGTAGCAATAATTAATACTATATACTATCATCACCTGTAATAAATGATGTCAAAGTTTGAAATAATTAATACAAAAGTTTCAATCAATAAAAAACTAAATTGCTTTCAAGAAGCGCATGAATTTGGCCATTACCCATGCATTTGTATTTAATTAGCTTCATTAATCAATTATGGTTAGTGACGAATTTAAAAATTTTATTAAAACAATTTTAAAAAGTAAAAATATAGTTCTTGAAATTAGACTAAACCTCAACATGAGTTTTGAATCCTCTCAACCACTAAACCAATATTTAATTTTATATTGGGGAGGTTCAAAATTTATTTATATAAATTTAATATACTTATATATCATATAATTTCTAATCGAGAAAGTTCGAATGAACTTTCGTACCTTCACTTTAAAAATTATACGAGGGAGTTCGAATGAACCTTCCGACCCTCACTTTATTTAAAACTATAGCAAAGTAGTTGTTACTTTATAGAATGAGTATCCCTTAATTTGTTGGGTGTATTTATGGAAATATCAAAGTTTCTTCCACATAATTAGAATCATTTTACTTCTTCCGTTCATTTTTACTAGTTATTATTTTACTTATTAAAGTTAAATTATATGAACTTTTATCAATATTTTAAGATTTATTTTTCTTTTTTTTTTTTTTTTTTTTTTTTTTTTTTTTTTTTTTTTTTGGGGGGGGGGGGGGGGGGAGATATTCACAAACTTCTATTGTGATACAAGATCAAAATATTGGTTAAGTTCTATATCACAAAGTTTGGTCTTTAGGTTCACTTGATCAATGCATGCTTGTTTAAAGATTTATTATGTATGGTGGCACTTATCTAATTCAGAAATTAAGCATAGTCTTCTAAACTAGATGGATAATGTGTCCGTCCTTCTATCCTTCTCCACTTAAATACCCAGCTTCGCCTTGCATAGCATGGGGCTTGAATCTGTGACCTCAGTCACAAATCTTCCACCCTTTGCCACTTGAGCTAAGCCCTAGAGGTAATAATATATGTATTAACTACGATATTATTTAATTTTTTGTTCGTTGAATTTTCATCCTATTCAGTATTATAGGATATATAGCTAATACATAGCAAATCATGATATTAGCAATACATATGTTTAATGACAAAACAATCTTTAATATACCAAATCAAATAATAGATAAGAAACAATCTTATCATTGTTTATCCAATATAACAAATATACCGTATTCAATATTATTCTTATACACTCCACCAAACGATAAGCATAAGTAATTATCAGTCTAACAGGATAAGGTTCAATTTATTTAACTTATAGAGTAAATAGACTTAACTTTCCAAACTTTCATTCTTCAAAGCAATCCTACTTAATAAATTCTTTGAAATTAAACCAACCCCAAATAAGGATCTAATGTCTCCTAATACATGAAACTACAAAACACAGATATACACCAGACATCAATTTTTTCCCTTTTTAGGAGCAGAAGTTGCTGACCTTAGAGACTTGTGGTTCTTGGGTGTCACAACCTTTGTTTTCTTCAGCCTTTCTGGTTTTTTACTTGGCTCAATCTCTTCATCCTGCCACCAATTTTACCTGCAGCCAGAGTAGCAAAATTAACTTATTTTTCTAGTATTTCATCCAAATATAGACGAGTTGAGTTATGACTCATTTGTTGGTTCGACCCAATATACTGAACGCGAAATGACTTATCAAACTATTTGGTCAAAGTGTAACTTGACAGGTCAAATGTAACCAAAAACCCAAATATGATTAAGCAAATTTAGAGATTGAAAATTTTGAAAGACTTAGGTTAATACAGTCTGACCTTTTTTGCTAGTAGCCTCATGTGTTCAGATATTTTTGGGTTGATATAACATAATGTTATTATACCGAACATAAAATATAACATAACATGAAAATTTAGCTCAAAAAACTTGATTGTTATAGTGAAATGTCGTCATAGAAAGGTATGATTATAACTATATTAAATTTCACACTTGGTGAAGCAAAATTAAAAAAGATATGATGTTAGGTCATGCTGGATGGATCGACTATTTGACCTATCTCAACCAATTTATTTGACCTAAACAAATTCTAGACGAGTTGAATCATGACCTGTATACTAGTCTTGGTAGTTTTTACCAATTTAAACTTGACCCAACTCGTTCATTTGTTACATTTTACCTGGAGTAGTTGATACATTCTTCTTCAGTGCTTCTGGGGTCATTACTTGGCTCAGCCTCTTCATTTTTTCTTTCAGGCTTAGCTGAAATCTTATAGGAATTATTGATTTTGAATATCTTCTTTGACTTTACGAATTTCATCAACTGAACAGAGAGAACTTTCTTGAAATTTGGGGGAAGAAATTCCTTGTACTTAGCTTCGATGAACTTTGCTATTGCTGGTTAGCTCGAACCATTTTGATCTTTCAATGATGTTATTGCCTCTGTGATCATCTACAAAAACACAAAAAATTAGCAGAAACTAAAGTTCAAAATCTTAAGCTAATATTTGATCATGAAATCCCACAAGTGAGGGTTACCAGGAAACAGCTTCTCTACTTCTATGAGGTAGTAGTAAGGTCTGCCTATATTCTGCCTTCCCCTGACCCCACTTGTGGGATTTAACTGGGTATGTTGTTGTTCTTCTTCTTCTTCTTCAAAATATTTTTGAAGTTCCAATTTTTGGGACTTCCACCAACAAAACTTCAATTTTCTTTTCAAGTAAACACAACTTCAATAACTCAATTTTCACGTTTCAACTTCAAAAATCTATAGTCAAATGGGAGCTTCTCAGGTGCACGCAACAGTGAAATCAACATTTAAATTGATCGATTTTATCTTCATCTTCTTACTACTGAACCAATTACATTTTGCAACTACCGATTTATAATATAATATCTATGATCTGTCTCTAACAAAAACGATCTGTGAAGCTCAAAAAATTTCATATCTTAAAGTACCAAAAAATAAGGTTGATGGAAGTCCGAAAATGAATTCGAACCTCCAGTTTCCAAAGCACAATGAACTGATAACACTTTCTGAAATTAATTATGTGGTCATAATCAATTATTTATCGATACACTAGTTCAATTAAACCATTGCAGTCTACAACAGCCACCAGGTACATGTTTTAAATCCGTTTCTAATGTCAAAAATGAACTAATCAAAACTCTCAATTTGAATGTTGGAGATGAATTTGAAGCTCTAAATTTCGAAGGCAGGGTGAATACACCGTAGAAAGACGAGTTAACTCATTCAAATTGTAACACTTTTGAAATTAATTTCGAGTTCATAATCTATCATCTATTGTGAAATTTTGATCAATCAAACAAAGTAAATATAGTCTGCAACGTATATACTTGGTAAATATCAAATCTATCTAACAAAAAATGAAGTGTAAAGCTCTATAAATCAAAAGTGTACCTGTAAATAGGGTGGTGAACATTTGGAGATGAATTTGAAGCCGTCATTGTGGTTTTCTTCTCTGTGATGGCCATGGATTTTGTTCTCTTTTTTCTCTGTGTGGTTCTGTTTCTTCAAATTTGAACTAAAATTCGAATTTCATTTTGGCGGTGTGAAAATGGAGGGAATTGGGCATGGGCTTGGGCTCTATTCATTTTATACTTGGGCCAAAGATTGTCTTCAAACTCAATTGGGCTCTCGAAGGCCCATTAACTAGTATTTGGTGAAACATGGGCTGGGAATAATCAAAAGTCGAATTACCGAATCGAATCAAAATTTTTACTCATTTGATATTCGGTAATTTTGATATTTGATATGGTATTTGAGAGTAAAATTTTATAACAATAGTATTTGAGTTTTTGAATTGGTATGAGATACTAGTACTATTTGATATTTGATATTTCTCGAATACCAAGTAAATATAAATATCTTTTAATTGTGTCAATTTTCTTTTCTTGGTGTCTTTTTACTTATATCATATCTTCACATAGAAAAATAGAAATGACTGGAGCAATGATATTGACTTTGTAATAGAATCAGATACAACTTTAATGTGGTATTGCCGAATACAATATCGAACCGAAGTTTTGATTTACCAAATCAAAATTTAAATATTCAGTGTTTGATATCTACTTTTAACTACCAATTATAAGTCAATCCCATAGATTTAGTTGTAAAATTTTGATTTGACATATTTATTAAGAAAATAATTATTAATGTAGTAAGTTTATTATTTTATCCCTATTAAATGATAGGGTTCCAAATATACTTACTCACTATATTTTAAAAAAATATTAACTCAGTGATAATAAATTGAAGGTATGATAAAAAAAAAATTATTCTATCTTGATTTGTCAAAATGATAAATAAATCTAGAAATCACATCAGGAAACAAGTAAATCCGGACGGAAGTAAGGAATCATTTAATTGGGAGTAAATTATTCTGGGATTAATTATTGTGGGATATCTAACCATGTATATAGGATAACATTTTCTGTCAAAAAGATATAAATAAAGGGATAAATAAATTCATCATTACCTAATATCTCTAATCAAATACAAGATAAAATAACTTGATTTCTTAGACGTGTCCATTTCAAACTATTCTGACGATATTGAATTGACTTGGATTATCTATTTTAAACCATTGTTCTATTGAGTCGTTGATTAATTAGTTCACCATAACGTCCCTTTGTACATAAATCCAATCTTATTTTTTTCTAGGAAGTGACCTGATTGTCGAATTTAATACCTCTTGGAATCATTTATATCCATTGCTATTACACTATTTTCAACATGAATTTATGTACAAGCACGTAAAGTGCATTTTTGATTAAGCCAATAATTCACTTGGACATGAATAATAATTTTCAAGTGTCGATACGTCTAGAATACTCACCCAACATCGTGATATTATACGTGGCAAGTGTTGAACGAAGTATTGTCGGTGAGGCCACAGGACAAAAACGACGTCATTGGTGCACTGTTTTCTGCCCTTTTCTAGTTACTTGTAAGTGTACGTTTAGCTCTTTTCAATTCTCACTAGCTAGGATCCAAACATCTATTATTTCAACTTTTTTGAGGACTTGAATTTAGGAAGAAAAACTACCTAAAATGAATTTAATTGTGAATTATTTAACAAAAATGAATTCCCCTCAAATTATTTATTCATCTATTGCATTTTTTTCCTTTTTATTTCGCATATGACATTATCATGACGTCGATATTATTACTTTGTCATACTCTATCAATATATGATATTATATGTGATGTCTTATGAAACTGAGCTTAATCCTTTGCAATAGGTCATTAGTATGTTGATACCTTATAAATATCACATGGATTGAACTTATTTTTTAAGCAATAAATAAGAAATAATTAAGAGAAAATTATTAAAGTAATAATCTTATTTATGGAACTCTATATTTTGATGTGTATATATATACTCTGATGATATCAAATAATTTTGTCCTCTTTGATACCATCAAAATATGCTTTGATGGTATCAAGCAATTTCACTAAAACACTATCTCTTTCTTCTTGATACCATCAGAGTATATATATACTTTCATATCATCAATCGCACAAAAATAATTAAAAATAGAGAGTATCAAAGTAGAGAAATAACTACTTATAAATAATTTCTCTTTTTGAACTACAAATATTATTTTTTTTCAATTCACAATCTCAGAACTGGAGATAAACAATATGAGCGGATAAAATATGTTAGTAATCTAAACTCAAGATTGAATAAAGATATTAAATATCTTTTTAACTGTATATTTTTTTAGTTCTTTATAGTGCTAGCAGCCCAGACAAAGTGCCGACCTTGCACTATATTAAAAGTGTAGTAATGTGCATATTGTTATTTGGCATTATGGTAAAAGGACTGAATTAAATTTTCATTAATTCACAATTTTCATTAAGCGAGTTTAAAATATAAAAAGTTTAAATTCATAAAAAAATCAATAAGCAAAAAAAAAAAAAGTTTAGATGAACTTCTTTCACACTATTTGGCTCTGCCCTTTCCCCTTTTACTTAAAAGTACTCATAAAAGAGTATATTATAGGGGTGGATATAAACATCGAAAAATTAAAAAATCTAATCGAATTAAACTAATTTAGCTTTTTAATGTTGATTCTTTTTTTTGAAAATTTTAGTTCTTCGGTTCGGTGTTCAGTGCAAAAATCCCGAAATTATAGTGCATCAAAAAATCAAAGTTTTATTAAAATAAATTTAAAATTATGTTACTTATTACTTAATAGGAATAAAATTATTTTATTTATTACTTAATATATTTTTGAATTTTGAGTTTTTGACCCAAAACATTTGATTTTTAACCTAATGGCCCAACCCAAATATTTTGGACTGTACACTAATTTTAGTGCACGATGCACATCGATTAGTGTTTATAGTGCATGATGCACTGTTACAGAACTTGATTGAATGAAACTATTCTTTATGCAAATGAATAGAACTTTGAAGTGATCACCTTTAGTAGCAAACCATAATCTTGTAAGTTGTAATGTTCTACTTCAATGTGTTTATCATTCAATTCTTAGTCTCATAGACGTATGACCTATATTACGTAAAGTCAACAAGCCATAAATCAAAAAATCATTTTAAAAATATCAAATAGTATGGTGCACACTTTTTTAAAATCGAACACCAAAAAATTCGAATTAAACTTTAACAATACTGACCTGAAGAATCGAATGTCCACCCTAGCATATCAGTCCTCTTTCCATGACTATTTCTAATGATGGTATCAAGATGAACATTATTTCTTTATCCTTAAATTAAACATTTTGAATTTTAAATTTAAGTATGGAAAAGATTTGAATTAGAGTATTTTCTTCTTTAATAGATCTTATGTTAAATGGTTAGAGGCCAATGAAGTATCAAAATAAACAAACAAACAAAAAAAAGTTACTTTCTCTTTTTCTTTTTTTTTTTTGGTCTATTTTAAAACAATGGCTCTTTTTTTTTTTTTTCCAAAATTTAGTTTCAACTATCTACATGACATATTTTAGGACCACAAAATTAAAGGATATTTTAGTATATTCAATATAATTTTAATTTAAGATCACAAAATTAAAAAGTATTTTTAATTTTTGCTAAACTTTGTATTAAGTCAAATTACCCATTCATTTTTAAATGGAGAGAATATATAGATAACTTTTCAAGCTAGAATTCTCTTCTAATCACTTATGTACACACTTGCTACATTTTAAAATGTAGATTTGTTTCTTCTCATTTCTTCACCAAACTCTTTCATTTCTAGTGACATAAGCTACTCTTATCCTTCTACTTCCTTTGTATATTCCCCCACTCTTTTTTCCATCTTTCTCATCTTCTCCATATTTTGGAAAAAGAAAAACTCCAAAGTTCATAACTTTCTTGAAGAAAAAAGAAATGGGTACTCCTTCCACCCCACATTCTCAATTCATTTTCTATATTTCCACTTGCCTTCTCTTGATTTCACTTAACCACCATTATTCTCAAGCTATGTCAACAATGGCTAAAGACCAAACTTCTTGCACAATGTGCTCTTCTTGTGACAACCCTTGTCAATCAATTTCACCCCCACCACCCCCACCCCCTTCATCTGGGTATATTTGTCCACCCCCGCCACCACTTTATGTGTCACCCCCAAACAAAGGCGGGGGCAACAATGGTGGTGGGGGTGGTGGGAATGGTGGCGGAAACTATCCGCCACCGGCCAATAACAACCCTTATGGTTACACAACCCCACCACCTCCAAATCCAATTGTACCATATTTCCCGTTCTATTTTCACAGCCCACCACAACCCTCCTCCAAATCCATTCAATTAAAAGAACACACTTTAGTCACTTGTCTCATTTTTGGTGTTGCAATTTTCTTCTTTTAGTTTAGTTTTGACCCCAAAGCAAGATTTGTGTAATTTCTCTATATGGTATTGAAGTTCATATTTTCAGGTTTACACAATGTATGTGCAGATATCAAGAAAGGCAGGCTTAAGAGATGGAGCAGATGAATAAGAAGTAGTGGAGTGGTAATAATTTTGGGGGTGGCAATTATTTCCATAAAAGAATGGATCTTGATTTCTGAAAAAGCTGTAATTATTACTACTATTTTCTATATGTGTAATTCATAGATGGAATAATAACTTTCTATATAAGTATGTTGCATTTGTTCACTTTTTTTTCCCTAAATAATCTTATTATTTTGAAGTTAATTCATGTACATTCGATAAATTTCAAAGGTATGTTGGATTACACAAATCACATACTGGTAAGAGTTAATTATATTTTATTCCTACTCTTTTGAATTACAAAAATCTTTTAGTGAAATTAAACCATATGTATCCCGTACATCCTGATACATTTGACCTATATATCACGTAATATATTCGGCGTAAAGTGATGTATCTGATCGATACATTGCATACAGTGAAGTGTGAAGTATTCGAGAAAAGGAAAGAATAAAATTTTTGCAATTTTTTCAAATGATAGAAAATTTTAGAGAATATGATAAAACACTTTTTCTTTTTTAACTATGTGTAGAATTTATATTCATTTGACTACTACTAATGTACTTGTAAATGTGTACTAATTAACATAATGTTATTTCTTTTTTAGTGTGTGGAGTTGGGTTGGCTGGAGGGCCACTAGGGGAACATGTGCTGACTGATGAGATGAGAAGAAGCTGGACATTTTTTGGCAGAAAGAGTGGAGATTTTATTTTATTTTATTTTATTTGAGAGTGGAGAGGTACTTTTCTAAAATTCATGTTTCACGTGGGATGTCTTATAGTATTTTATATTTTGTGCTATTCCCCATGCAAATACGGATAGATGAGCGGCTTGCCAGCCAACATGCGCTGACATCAATTTAAGATTTAAATTTAAGATGGCAGTACATATTTTTATAGTCCCTATCCTTTGGTGATACGTACCGGATAAACCTATTTATATGCAATAACTTATAATTCACGTAAGAAATGTAAATCACTAGACAAGCTGGGGAATACAAGCTCACATATTCTTCAGCAGTGAAATCAACTCCTAACCTCTTTTATAGGATACCATCTACACCAACTCAGTCCTCCTTACAAAATTTTAGATAACTGTTCTTAGAAGTTGGAGGCTTTTCAGTATTTTATGAATCAGTTTTAAATTAATTTGAATCGGATTGTCACTTCTAATTTTAAAAAATTGACCAACTTCTAAATAGGAAGGCCACAAAAGTAACTGTCTGCGCAAATCAATCTAAGGTGAAAAAAGACAAAGAAACCCTAAAGCCATCGTTCTTGTACCCTAAATCCCTGTGCTATACCTTGGCAATTGGACGGGATTGGATTCATTTGAGCATGTCATAATGGGTCAAGACCCAACCTAATCTAATTCAAATTTATTTGAATCAAAATAAATTAGATCAAAACGAGTTGAGTAATAGGTTATAAAGTGGGTCAAGACCCAACCTAACCTAACTTTTACTTGTTTTATTTATCTTTTTCAATATTATAGCACTTAATTAAATTATATTTTTCTTTATTAAGGCTATACAAAACATTAAATTTTTTTAAAAAAATGTTCTAAAAATATTTTGATCGCCCTCGAATTAATTCAGTTACATATCAACTCATGAGCTAATAAATGTTCAACGAGTTGGCGGGATTGAGTTTAATTTTACCACCTCTAGACCCCTTTTTATGACAAAGAAAATCCGCAGCCGCTACCCTTTGGTGTGCACAGGGTAAAACCCCCTGATGCGACAAGCTTGACCCAGAAGGCAAATTCCTTGCTTTGCAAGGAGTTTCGAAATTGAGACCTCCAACGTCGAAGTCCCAAGCCGAAACCACTGGATCACCCTTGTCTTGCGCTACGTCCCTTTAAAAAAAACCCTAAAGTGAACATATAAATTTTGATAATCGAAAGAAGTAAACAAATTCCATAATGGTAGTAATTTCACCACCTCATTCTTGTGAATGAATTACCTCCTCTCAAGCCTCAGCAATCAACTACTATGATGATGCTAAATAATGGGACAGAGGGATGGAAACAAGTACTACATGTTTACATCAAATAATGCCAGGGAAATCCAGGTATGACTTGCACATTTAACATGTATATAATTTAATTATGCTTTTGATCCACCACCACCAAAATATTCAAGGGAAAAGGTAGCTTATACAACACGAACTCAATCAAGAAATAAAAGAAAATATATGTAGTAAAATCCGCAACTCCCAAAATAGATGACAACTCTACAGCTTGTTTTTAAAGAGGCGGCTTCTCCAATTTAAAACCACTGACCGACATGCTAGCCAAACCTGGAAAGAATCGTAGCAACGATACAGATTCAGAAACTACCACAAGATTTAAATGCAATAAACCATTTTTGTTTAATCAAAGGCAAAGGTGACTAGTTCGACATCATGATACCCAAAATAGCAGTCTTTTTTCTAATCCATTTTGCTCTATTGGGAGTCTATTTCATCCTGCTGAGTCTGACATTGTTCACTAGGGATGGGAAGGCTTTCTTATATGGTGTTGGGTAATCCTCTCCTCATGAGCTAGTTTTTGAGGTTGACTCAGAATCAAGGTCCAGTTTACATGGTATGAGAGTCAAGTCCATCCTAAATCATCTAGTGATGTTGGGTCCCCATCTTATATTATTCACACTCCACATGTCCAAATCATGGGCGTGCAGGAAGGTGGTGAGTCCTACATTGTTCACTTAGGGAGGAACGACTTTCTTATATAGTTTTGGTCAATCCTCCCTTCAAGAGATAATTTTTGAGGTTGAGTTACGCCAATGACCACTTAACACATCCTAATGCTAAATAATTTACACAACACAGGTGCTCAAAAGAACAAAAGTCTTTAACGGAAATCTTTTCAACATAGGAAATAATCATAGAAAAGGGAACAATAGCATACCCCATCAACTGAAGTTGAATCCTCCTGATGGAAGAGATGGATTGCCCCCTCCAAAGTCGAATGTAGCATCAGCTGATGGAAGCTGCACATCTTCTTCCTCCTCCAACCAATAAGTTTCAAGGATCTTCACTGCCTTCTCATAGATTTCAGTGTTGTCATGGCTCTGGAGGTTTTCAATCTTCTCCAGACCTTCAGCCTCGTCGATTAACTGGGCATAAACATTCACGCCGTCTGTTTTACCTAGATCCTTATCAGCTTCCCCAATCTTCAGAATATTCTCAAGCCCTTCCAAGCAGACGGTGACAATTCTTGGGTCAGGACATACCAGAAGATCACACAATGGTTTTATGCAACCTTGGCTAACCAAGAACCTAGAAATCAATTTACAGGTGAACTTCAGACTAGATGTAAGGTTAACCAGATGAAATTGAATTTGCTAAAGGACCATACTTGATTTGATCATGATTTCCACCAGATGTAGCATTTGAAATTGCCCAAGCAGCCTCTTTCTTTATGTCAAATTCAGCATTTTGTAGCAGATGGACAAGAGGGGCAATAATGCCAGAATTGATCACATTCTATTTCAATTATAAACCCGTTTCAGTATCACTATACATTACTGAATCACATTGAAAAGGCTTCTATTACTTCACTTCTTATCATTTGTCTGTCAACTAATAAAAAGAAGCACAAAATGTCAATTACCATACAACATACCTGAATTTGATTTCGATTACCAGCTGTTATGTTCGAGACTGTCCAGCAAGCTTCCTTTTTAATGCTTTTTTTGTAATTTTGTGTCAGCAGGTTGAGGAGGCAGGGAAGAGCATTATGGTCAATCATAACCTAAACAAAATGGGTTCATCAATGGCCATCAGAAAAAGAATCCAGCTGATAAATTAGGTAGGACATAATTTGCTTTAACAAACAAAAGATGTAGTAGGTTTTATTTTGTCCATTTCATTTCCACTACATTTGAAAGGTAGCAACAACGGAAGGTTGCAGGTAACTCCTCACTGACAGAGAGGATACCTGTGCCCTACAATATACCCTACTAGAGCTTCCCCACATTGGTAGGACTATGAGAATAACAGGATAGCAAAAGAAGCTTACTCAATTCTCACTCATCTTATGTTTCAGTGAGCAAAAATTAGAAAATCTCCTCTTTAACCTTTTTTCGTCCTACACACGAGCAAATAGAGATGGAAAACTATTTGTTCCTTTTAATATGTTGCAACAGAATGATGTGGTGCAACACTATCCTAGTGGGCAGTTGAGCAATGGAAAGTTTATTCTAGAAATAATCACAACATCACACATCATAAACCCCCTACTCAAGTAGACAAATGTGAACTGAAGTATACGGATGCATCAGGGAAGACTTCAGTTAGCAACCTCTCCTAAGCATGGCAGAAAACTCATGAGAACTAATTGACTAGCACAATCTTAAATTCGTCTTTTCTTTGATATTATAATATAATATAGTCAACAGAATTATTTCAAAAATTGAATTATCATTGAAAGCTAGATTCAAGTACAATCTTTTGTCTAAGCTGCAGTAGTTTACCCAAATGGAAAAAAAAGTGCTAGACATCTGACGTAATGATGGATTTGATATTGAGCATTCATGTTTCCACAAAGACTCATTTAAGAACAAGAAGAGGAAAAAAATGAAAAAAAGGAATTCCAACATGAAGAATTTGCTAGAGCAGAGAATCTTATATATATTTATATATTGCCCATGGAAGGATGATTCAAGAAATAAAAGAAAATAGATATCGTCTCCTGTGACGATATTACCAACAGTGCGCAAGGCAGGAATGAGAACAGATGGTGAAGAATGACTACTCACAAAAAGAAGATGAAGGCAGTAAGAAACCTATGACTTTAACATATTGAAAGCCTAAATACAAACCCCCAAAGTAAGATATATGACTCACAGTAGCAGCTCAATAAGGCGGGGACACACTCCAGCTTCAATTACAGCCTGGATTTTGTCATTAGTTCCATCAGAAAGATACGAAAGAGCCCAGCATGCATCTGTCAAGACTTCTTCATCGTTTGAGTGGATAAGGCGAGCAAGAATAGGGAGTGCCGCTTTTGTCTGAGCGATGAATTTCAAAAGGCAGAATCTTCAAAAGTAATATATAGCACTTGGAAAGATTAAACAAACTTTTTCTTTAAAGTCAAAACCTGTTCAAATTGTGGCTGAGGCTTGCCCCTACAAAAGTTTGACAATGTCCAGGTAGCATTTCTCAACATAGATAACTTTGCATGCTCATTAAATTGTGCCAGCAATGACACTAGAGCTCCATGGCCAAGCACCAGGTCACGATACATGGGTGAGTCCCCAGCAATATTTCCCAAAGCCCAAACTGCCTATAAAAGTTTTTAAAAAAAAAAATAAATAAAAGCACTTTTAACTTTTCAGAAATAAATTGGCATATTTGGTGCTTCATAGACATAATATCAATGGAATCTTAGTAGCTCAGTTAGTTGAATACCTAAACTTTCATCTTATCAGTGAGGATTCAATTCCCAATTTGTAATTCCCTGCCCTATTTCTCCTTCCCATACCCCCATTCTTCGATTATTTTTTTTTTTTTGAAAAACTAGACATAATATCATGACAATTATAGGAAGAAACATGTAACCCTAGCTCTCTTATATTTAGAATTTTACCTGTTCACGGACATCATCACTTTGTGAATTTAGAAGTCTGACAAAAATTGGAACAGAACCATAATCAATCACAACTTTAGTGTGTTCTGATGTACCAGATGCAATATTTGTAAGAGCCCATGCTGCCTCAAACTAGATCATAGGATGCCAAAGATGATAACATCAGAAATAAAGATAAACTACAAAACACAAAACAAAAAAGCAATAGAATTTGTAAAAAACCTGCAGTTGAGGATAGTCATCTCGAGCAAGAAATTCAACAAAGCGAGGAACTACACCAGACTGTATCACTTCCTCTATTGGAGGATTGCGTTCTGCCAACACAACCAGAAGTGAAAAGGCATACTAATTAGGAAACAGAGATACGAGAGGAAAATCCTTCATTGTCAAAGTGATCAATAGAATTACACTTAGGAAAAAAGTAAAGTAACACTGACCAATTGAAAGCAGTTTCCGGAACTGTGTTGTACATTCAAGTTGCAAACTGCTGTCATCGGACCAAACCCCAGCAATCATTTCAGGAAGAGTCTCCAACTGAAAGGTAATAAACCAATAAAATAAAATCAGCGAAATTTGCTGCTAGAGCGGCATACATTGTTTTTGGCACAATGTTCCTCCCCCATCTCAATAAGGATGACCGTATTTGAAGAAAGCATCGACTAATCTAATTTTTCAGTGGAGATTCAATAACAGATTTCTTCCTTTTTCTTAAATAATATTGTCAAATACCCTATTGACTCTCCAAACAGTGATTGTGTCATTTTTGCTTTGCAGACAAGGGAGAAACAAAGCAGACTGTATATGTAAACTCCTCAGATTTCATACCTAACTATTGAAAATATAATGCTTCTCTAACAAGCAAAAGTTATTCTTAAGAACTGAGCGAAGTAAGAAATTAACGAAAAAACAACAGTACTCAATTATGCTTGTAAGGATGAACACAGAGTGACCATTGATTCTAGCAATTCAAATAAAAGATTGAATACAAGGAGGAAAAATGAGTCTAAGAACTGAATGAGGAGAGAATGAACACCAAGTAAACATTGATACCACTAGCCATTCAAATAGAAATTGAATGCAAGGATTGGATAAAATTGAATGCAAGGATTGGATAAGTGTGCCTAAGAACTAAATGAAGCAAATAATTAACGAAAATGTATGCTGGAAAGGTACATACCGACTAAAATCTTGATCGCACTTTCAATTTAAATAAACAATTGAATCCAATCAGGATAAGTGAGACTAAGAACAAAATGGAGCAAGTAATTAATACAAGTAGCAAATTGAGCTGGAAATGATGACCACCAAGTAAAAATTGATCGCACTTTCAATTCAAATGAAACAACTGAATCCGATCACAATATCTGTATCATACGGCTGAGAGTACTCAACAAAAATACACGTTGTTGAGTAAGCTCAAAGAGATGAAAGATGAATTAGTCTTGATTAAACTTGCAAATTCAAATAAACCATTGAATCCAATAAGGGTAAGTGAAGCTAAGAGCTGAATAAAACGAAAAATTCAAGTAGCTGATTATGCTTGATAGGACGAACACCGAGTAAACAATGATGCACTTGCCATTCAAACAAATATTGAATCAAAAAGCAGAAGTGATGCTAAGAACTGAATGAAGCATTTAATTAGCGAAAAATACAAGTAGCCGATAATGCGTGATAGGATGAGCACCGAGTAACCATTGATCACACTTGCAATTCAAACAAATAACTGAATCCAATAAGGATAAGTGAAGCTAAGAAATGAATGAACCATTTAATTAATGAAAAATACAAGTAGGCAGTGGCATGCGTGTGTGTGTGTATATATAGATAGATAGATATATAAAGAGCACAACTCATGTAATCAATGAATTTTTATTTTTTGAAAGGTATTCAAAATATCCTCAATAGAAATTATACTAAACACCTTTATTAATACAAAGCACCAAACGATCATTAAAAAATCATCATTCATTTGATTCGGTAAATCGATC